>JAFEMH010005455.1:0-162586 GCA_022495995.1 Adenophora triphylla var. japonica | reverse complement strand
ATCACATAATCAAATCGCTCCGATAGCTCAAGAACTTAGCAAAGTGTTCAAGGTCAAGGGTTATATCTATCTCCATATAGTTTTTCAAGTTAATTATATAGAATGGATCCTAGGCTCCTCGGGTTTTTACGTTATCATTTCCGGGATGCTTGACTCCCGCACGCTACACTTGACCCGCAAAACCCAACAAAGGGTGACGTGATCCGCGTTCATATGATTAAGTTTGAATGAATGATGCTAGAAAAGCAATATAAAAATCGTTTATATGTTCTTTTTCGCATGTTTTGTATGAAATAGATTAAACACTATTTTTGAAACAATATGCCTAATTGGCAGTTCTGACGATATTGAATTAAATACGTTAAAAATCGCTTGGCATGTGATTTAATTGTCTCTGGTGATTTAGAATTAATTGAATTCGGAAACTGAAAAATGTCATCCGTGTCACGCTTTAATAACAGTGCTTCGTCACGTGACGTAACTCGCTTCGTCGCGCCGACACTTCTAGACGAGGAGGGGATACTCGCTGGGTGCAATGTGCCAGGATCACGGGAGAATCTCGTCACTCGCCCGGCCTCCCTTCCACGAGTTGCCACCGTCTCGCGGTCCGGGAACTGTCCCGCCATCGAGCTGTTCGGGTCCAGTAGTAGCGGCTCGAGTCTCGTGAAATTCTCCTCCGCAATGTCTCCATCACTTGCCTATGCAACAAGGTACGTCGGCTCCATCTGCCGGGTGCTCTCTGCACTGGGCCACGCTTCTGCGTACCTCGTCATCTTCCTCCTCGTGCTCATTTCCCTCGAGGACGAGTGATACAAGGGAGGGTCGTACCTGCCGCCTGGGCACTGGGTCGCCCCATGGAACGGAAGAATCATGGCGAGGAAAGGTGGTCCTGCGGGTTGAGGAGGCGGAGGAAGAATTCTGCAGTTAGGTAGGACCTCATTCGCTTCGGGTCCGCTCCTCGGCGGTAACACTTGTAAATCGTCCGTCTTCCATTGATATCAAGATTGCAACAACACAAATTACCACACGAAGGATTTCTTGAGTTACCGAATCACAAACACAACAACTTCCGACCAAATCAATGATTTTGAAGAAAATTTCGATGGGTTTCGAACGCCAATATTCGAAATCCAATTACGATTGTTAATAAACACCAAAATTTCGGCCAAAACCAACTTTCTAGGCGAAAATCGTTGATCCAACCGAACGTAAAACAGAGCACACCGGAAAAGAATTTTCCATCCGACACGAGAATTATCCTAAGCAGTAAACCGTGGCTTCGTGCTTAGCGAAATTCCAGGCCAAACAAAGGGGTGTTTGAGTCGATTCCACAATGAAACCACCGATGATGCTGTACCGTCAACCGGCCCAAATCCAAGCGATCGTCGTCCCGGCGATTGCTAGGCTCCGAAAAATGAGACAAAAACACGTAAACTAAGTCGGGGCTTCACCCGCGAAGGCCCTCCGATTTGAGAATAAGTTCACGATTCCACAGAGAGAAACTAAATTGACGAGTTTCGTAATATAAAAGTAACGTACCAAAATAATGTGTGATATATGGCTTGTATTTATAGGAATGGATCATAGAATCCATATTGGAACTTAGAATCGTAAAAGAGATAAGGTATAATCTTAGGAGGATTATATCTCGTTATAGAGTCCTTATTTGGATTCGAATTGTAGGAGGTGGTTACAATTCTGATAAGATTGTAACTACTGAATCCTTGTTGGACTAGGATTATTGTAACTGCTTGCCGGTAAGCCGAAGAGAGTAATTTCCTTATCTCGTCATTTGCAGGTAGACCGAGATGCATGAATTTGTCTCCCCGTCATAAAGCTCTGTCTACATGAAGAAATGCCGAGATGCATGATTTTGCCTCCTCGTCATATGACAAAATGTCGAGGAGAATGATTTTGGTTCCTCGACATACAAGATATGCCGAGGTGCAAACTTTTCTCCTCGTCAATCATGACATTTTCTCTGGTCCATGATGAGCCGGAAAAGAATAAGTAACATAGAGAGCTCCGTTGATAACGCTGCTGTCGAGGAAGGCACCTCGTCCTCTACGGAGGCGATCTCGGCATACAAGGGAGGTCTCCTCGGCCCTCATAGTTGAGGCATATTTTTGCTTGCTTGTTGGGCCGAGATTGGCCTTATCGATGACGAGAGGTACGAGACCGAGGAAGTCCATTTGTTGTCTCTCGTAACTCGTAGATGGATTATGTTTATAGCCCAATCCACTGTAATTCGACTTCACAAGCCCATGTCTGTATCTCGCTTTATACCGTTCGCAGGGATTATTGTCGATAAGCAGGCACGTGAATGCGGAACAGCCGGGGTGATTGTTTCAATGAAGCCATTCTTGCACTCGTAACAAGCGATGACGTGAAGACCCGCCCGGCTCCCGACAACCGCACTGATAACATTCAACGGAATCGGAGCTAGGGTTGGGATCAACTGGATAATGCGGACTGTGGTGGTTGAGTGGGGGACTGTTGGTGATGGGGATTCGGGCCACAGGATCGGATATTGGTGGCTACAATGGACTTTTTAGGGTACATTTGTTTGTTTTCAACAAATGAGTTATAATGAGTTCGAATTAAAGTAAAAGCTATTTTAGTCAAAGATATTTTATATTTTTACTACTAAAACTCATTCACTAAAAACAAATAAATACGTTTAATGGTTAATGGAGAGAGAAAATGGAAGAAAATAGAAAAGGGAGCCATGTGAGATTGAATTTTATGGTCATTGCATGCCCGTCCCAATAAGTTTTAAGGCCCCGTGCTAACATAAATAATGGGCCCTTAATATATATAAAATATTTAACTTAAATATTTTATTTAAAAAAAGACATCCTTCGAGCACTCTTTGAAGCAAAAATACAAAAAAAAAAAAAAAGTAACACTTTTAATAATAATATTAAAGTGCAAATAAAAGGAAGCAAAAAACTTTTACATAGTTATCAACTCCCCCATAATCAAGGAATTAACAACTACAATGATTTATCACAAAAATACTAGTTTTCAAAACATATTTTCCAAAAATAAGTTTTCCAACTAACTAGTAAATCCTAAAGTACCAAAGATAAATCAAAGTTACTAAGCTACTCCATGTTCAAAAACAACCCTAAAAGTTTAAGCACCATAAGCAAATAAAACAAACCACCAAAGTATTTAAAAACATGTTCCAAAAAAACATAAAAGTAAATTGTTTGTTTTTCAACCACCAAAAATATCATAACCATAAGAGTGGCAACATAAACCTTCGTGCAAATGTTAGCAATTACTCTTCTCGCTCATCATCAACTTCTTCTTCTTCCTCCTCGTTCATCCCCTTCTTCATCTCCAAAGCATCTAAGTCGCACCATCGCAACATCTCGCAAAGAAGACCACCGGCATCTCCAACACCACCACCACTTGGACCACTCCACGCACTATCAACTCCCCCAGCTTTGGGAAGAAACCCGCCGGATGAATTCATCAAGCAATGTCCTTGAGCTTAGTCCAACCTTGCACAATCTCGAAATTGTAGAAGTTTGTTTGTGGAGAAACGCCAAAATCATGGTCTTTGGTATTGTTGGTGAAGCATTCCCCAACAAATTGTAAACATTAGCAAGAACATGTGCCGCATCCGTACTCCGAAAACTTGGAGATTTCTGGAGTAACATTTGGGATAACAGATTGAGTAACACCCTTAGCGTAAAACCGCATCACTTGACCCAAATTCATTTATCTTCGACCAAGGAAGATCACCTGTGTATCTCACACTCTTGGTATTCTTCTTAGTCACTGGGAATCTATAGCATAGAGATCAAGACTCGGGTGTATACTCATCCGACTCTTCAATGGGCAATTTTTGAGATTTCAAAATTTGGAAGATTATAGAAGGGTAAGGAAACATTGTTATGTCTTTTCTTCTACCCCACGAAGCCAAATGTTTGAAGATCAATCTACCCAAGTTCACTCTTCGATTCTTTCCTAACTTATACAAGATTTCAAACTTGTTGCAATGTGACATATTGCTCATTAGAAGTAGGAACCCAATTAAATATGCAAAGCTTGTGAAGCACGGCAAAGAGTGAAGTGAGACGGGAAGCAAGAAAATGAACTTTGGTTTTGGGATTAGGATTGGAGGGCCATTCATGCACGTACATC
Organism: Adenophora triphylla var. japonica; assembly: GCA_022495995.1. Classification (NCBI taxonomy): domain Eukaryota; kingdom Viridiplantae; phylum Streptophyta; class Magnoliopsida; order Asterales; family Campanulaceae; genus Adenophora; species Adenophora triphylla. The sequence continues at coordinate 158,428 of JAFEMH010005455.1, read as the reverse complement.
ATGAGAGATAAACCTAGCAATTTCATCCTTATGAACAATAGGACCATCATCATCCAAATTTGGGAGTCCTAAAGTCTTGTTGATCAAAGAAGGAGTAATAGAAAAACTTTTGTTCCTTAAAAACACCTTTCCAAATTGATCGGACTTCTCATTATCTAGGTTGGCATGAAGATTGGCATAGAAATTTTTGACAATAGCTTCAACAAATTTCGAAGGATGCAAGTTAGCTTTCAAAAAATTTCTATCCTCCAAGAACTGAAAAACACCATGCTTTTTGAAATCAACCTCATCAATGTGCTTTTCCTTGAGAATTTTTGTGTCACTATGCCTTAACCAAAACTCCATATTTTCTTTTCGATAAAAACTCCAATGAGAAGTAAGGTTTTGGAAAAGCAAAAGATTCACGTCATCAAACTCTTTCTCAAGGAAATCAGAGGACTCAGAATAAGCAAACTCACTAATTGAAGACTTTGAAGCTTTAGAAACAAAGGATGTTACCTTGGGTGTTGCAGATTTTTGGGTAACATCTTTAACAGCAGCCCACTTGCTTTTGCCTTTAATGTTTCTTTTCACAACTTCATATAAGAGCTCTTCTTCCTCAATCTCCTAATCTCCAAAAGTCTCAACAGAATGGCTCTTCTCAAAGATCGGCATGGAAGTCTTCATCCGAAACATGAGCCGAGGAGAGACCAAGTGAGGATTCCTCAGAAACTTCAACAGGGTCGGAGGATGTGTTGGATTTTGAAGTCCCTTTTCGTCCTCATTGCAGCCGAGCCTACTTGAGCTCCTCTTTTGACGGGTTGTGCCGAGGGTTTGTGAGCAATGGCCTTTCTTTTGGCTTTTTGGTTGATGGAACGGGTGGAAGAGGTGGTAAGGTCACAATGGGCAAGGGTTGCGCCATTGTTGTCACCAATGGAGGATCATCAACCGACATTGTCATTGCCGGAGACACATTGAGAGGGGTGGTCGAAGTGTCCATTTGGCTTGGACCACTTGAGCCAACGCCCGGAGATACCTCCAAAGGGGCGGATTGCTTTTTGGTAGGGGTTGCCATGGTTAGGGTTTTAGGAAGGGTTTGGAATTTAGGAAGGTTGTTGATTTTGGAAGGTTTGAGAGTGAGGAATTGATGGTGACGAGGAAGGGGTATTTACCGTGTAGAGAGAGAAGGGGATTAGGGCGGTTAGAGAGAGAGGAGAAAAAATAGGAATTAGATTAGGAATTAATTTTTCAAGACTTATCCTACTTCCTCTAATTATCTCCTATTTTAATTAATCTCCCCCTATTTTTTAGCCACTAAAAATAATTACATTAAATATTTACCTAACCTCCCTTATTTCTAGCCACACAAAAATAACTACAATATTTACTCTCCCTATTTTCTAGGCCACAAGAAAAATCAAATACAAAACTCTTCCCACACAAATTAAACATCCGGCCATTATTTTGAATTTTTTTTTTTTTTTTTTTTTTTTTTAAATTTTTTAATTTTTAATTTTTAATTTTCAGATTTTTTTTTTTTAATTTTTTAAATATATAAAACGAAAATAAAAATAAACATACCAAATATACTAAGTCCATATGGTTTTTGAAAATTAAATCCCTAGATTTTAGGACTTAGTTATTTGAGTAGTTTACTAAAGATAAACTAGGTTTGTTAAAGACTTTTTCAAACTTTTAAAACTCTTAAACAATAAAAAGACTTTCAAAGTTAAAAAAATTAAATAACAAACCGAAAATAAAGAAATAAAAAACATAATATAGCACATACAAATATGTTAATGGCAATGATGGTAACATCTAGGATAACACATAAGATAAAAATCCCTTGATAAATATATTCAGTTTCAAACACTTGGGGCATAATAAGCTTAGCCTTTTTCAAGCATTTCAAGCATAACAAGCTGAGCATTTTTCATGCACTTTAGGCATTATAGGCCTATATATATATTTTTAAGTACATTGCTTGTTACTCACGTATCAATACACTTTTTTAAACAAGAAAGCATCGTAGTAACGAGCTCCGTGCTTCGAGTTTTATTTCAAGTGTAAAGACCAAGTGATCTATGTCTTTCAAGTAGGGTACACTGTAGTAGCGAACTCCATGTCCCTAATACTTAGCATAAATCACTTCATACATTCTCATTGGCAAGAGTACATCGTTGCAGCGAACACCGTGCCCCGAGCTCGAGAGAATAGTATGGATAAATGCCTTTGCCTTTTATTTATCAAAAAATTAGTGACTTTGTCACTTTAAGCATATGAAGGGAGTTTTATCAAGTGTGTTATTCAGTGGTGCTATCCTACCACAACAAAAAGGTCAAGATGTGCAAACTGTGGAGAACTCTCATAGCTCACGTAACTATGGGAACCCTTACACAGAGAGAATAAAACCAAACTAGCAAAAATATGCACTAGTATACATGTGTTACCCTGTGTGTTATCGCACCCATGGTAACACCTTACTACGTAGAGGACAATTTTTAGAGAATGCAAAGACCAAGAGATCTCTTTAGACTAGAGAATCTATCATGGTCTAAGGGTTTTGTGAAAATATCAAAGAAGTTGACACTTTGTATCAATATGCTCTATATTTATTATCTTTTTATCTACCATATCTCTTAAAAAATGATGACGGATGTCAATATGTTTGGTACGGGAGTGTTGTACGGATTTTTGGAAATATTAATAGCACTCAAATTATCACAAGATAAGGTCAAAATATTACTATCAAGACCATAATCATCAAGCATGTGTTTTAACCAAATTAGTTGTGAACAACAACTACCAGCCTACATATTCCGATTCAAATTGTGGATAATGAAACACAATTTTGTTTTCTACTATACCATGATACTAAATTATTTCCCAAGTAAAAACATCCCCCACTTGTACTTTTCCTATCATCCATATCCCCGCCCAATCCGAGTCACTAAAGCCTACTAAATTAGTATTAGTATCTTTACTATACCAAATCCCTAAATCACTAGTTCCGTAAACATATTTAATGATCTTTTTCACGTAATTTAGGTGAGACACTTTAGGATTGGATTGATATCTAGAACATACACACACACCGTACATCAAATCAGACGACTAGAAGTAAGGTAAAGGAGACTACCAATCATGGAACGATATAGGGTTGGGATCAACATCTTCTCCCACTTGATCTTTTCCAATCTTGAGAGAAGTGCCCATAGGAATTTTTGAGCTCTTCGAACCTTCCAACCCAAACTTCTTCACCAGTTCCTTGCATATTTGCTTTGGGAGATGAAAATTCCTTCACTTGATTGCTTAACCCGCATGCCTAGAAAGAAGTTAAGTTCCCCCATCATGCTCATTTCAAATGTTGATGTCATAGCCTCTACAAAATCATTTAAACATGTTTTTGATGTAGAGCCATATACTATGTCATCAACATAGATTTGAACCACGACAAGTTCTTTTCCATGTTTAAGAATGAATAAAGTCCTATCTCGCTTCTCCTCTAGTAAAACCATATTCTAGTAAAAAACTAGTTAACCTACCATACCATGCACGTGGAGCTTGCTTCAACCCATAAAGAGCTTTATCAAGTCTATACACATGGTCCGGTTGAAATGGATCTTCAAAGCCTTTTGGTTGTTCAACAAAAACTTCCTCATCTAAGTATCCATTTAAAAAGGCCGCTTTGACGTCCATTTGAAACAATGTGATTTTAAGAAAACAAGCAATGGCCAATAAAAGTCTTATTGACTCAATTCTAGCCACAGTGCAAAGGTCTCGTCATAGTCAATACCTTCCACTTCACAGCAGATAGCCTTGAGCCACAAGACGAGCCTTGTTCCTAACAATGTTTCCATACTCATCGGTCTTATTTTTTGAAAATCCATTTTGTCCCAATAACATTAGTGTTTGAGGGACGGGGTACTAAAGACCAAACATTGTTACGAGCAAATTGATCAAGTTCATCTTGCATTGCTTGAATCCAAAAATTATCTTTTAAAGCTTCAATCACATTTTTAGGTTCTACGATGAAGTAAAACAAGAGTATGTTACCTTTGAGTATGTGGTGGACATGCACACATACCTTACCATATCACGATCACTAATGGAATTCATACGTCTTGTTTGTACACCCTCATTCACCTCCCCAATTACTTGGGTTGTAGGATGATTCCTACTGATTCTAGGTGGATGATCTCTTCTCACATTCTCGTGAACCCCTGTTTCAACTCCTTCTTGATCTTCATTTGCCGGATCGGAATCGATGCTATCCGAGGTGTTATCTCATCAATGATAACACCCGCTCGCTTCGTGTTACTATCAGTGTTAGCACTCGTGGTAACACCCGTGGTAACACCTTCGGACTCGACTTCTTCCAATGCTCCAAGGGTGTCTCTTGAACATTTTCTCCCCGCAATACTTGAGTGATCATCAAAGACAATATTCATGGATTCTTGGATGGTTTTTAGCCTTAGATTAAATACCCTATATGCACGACTATTTGAAGCATAACCAAGAAAAATGGCCTTATCACTCTTAGAGTCCAATTTTGCTAAGTAGTCCCGATCATTGAGAATGTAACACACACAACCAAAGACATGAAAATAATGAACTTTTGGATTTCTACCATTCAAAATTTCATATGGAGTCATGGTTGTGCCGGGTCTTAGAAAAACTCTATCGGCCGTGTGACAAGCCGTATTTAGTGCCTCGCCCAAAATCTTTTCGAAATTCTTTTTGAAAATAACATCACACGAGTCATTTCAAGTAAAGTCCTATTCTTCCTTTCGGCTATCCCATTTTGTTGAGGTGTTTTTGGGGCCGAAAATTCATGGTGAATACCTTTTCTTTCACAAAAATTTGAAAAAGAAACATTCTCAAATTCCCTCCCATGATCGGACCTAATTCGAAAAATTGAAGCACAAAACATGTTTTTGATCTTAGAGTGCAAGATTTTGAACTTTTCAAAAGTCTCGTATTTTTCCCTTAAAAAATAAACCCATGTAAATCGTGAAAAATCATCAACAATGACATAAGTATATTTCTTGCCCCCAAAACTTTCTATCTCAAGTGGACCCATTAGATCCATATGCAAGAGTTGAAAACAATGTGTAGTACCAAGTGTGTTGCTCATTGTGTTGGGCAAAGACCATGGGTAACACGAGTTTGTTTCCCTTTGAGACAATCCTCACAAACAATTTTTTGTTTAAGATCAAGACTAGGAATGCCTTGGACAAAGATCAAGATTAACAATCTTTTCTATGTTACGAAAGTGAACATGTCCCAACTTTTGATGCCACAATGTAGTGTTATCAAGTTTTGCCGAATGGCATACTTGCTTGTCTTCAACAAGATAACAATTATCACTAGATCTTGTACTGTCATTACACAATTGTTAATCTTGTCATAAACTTCACAAGTATCTTTATTAAATTTCACCTCTAAGTTGTCATCACAAAGTTGACTAATACTAATTAAATTAGTTACAAGACCATCAACATGTAAGACATTCTTTAAGGTTGGAAATCCAGACACATTTAGTGTCCCTCTCCCAATGATATTACTCTTGCTCCCACCACCATATGTTACACTACCCCCATGAATTGTTTCATAATCTTTTAAAAACAATTTTGTTCCCCGTCATATGACGTGAACACCCACTATCAAAGTACCAAGAACCTTCAATATTTGTTTTTAAAGCAGGTACACAACATCACATTTCATTAGCTTTTGGTTTCCACACCTTTTTTGAATTTTTACCATTCGATCGGGTGTTATCCCGTGTGCCGGGCAACACCTCAGGCAACACCAAGGGACCGGACAGCTTTTTTCGAAACAATATGGCATTTATTTTTAAAATGTCCAGGTGTGTGACAAGATTGACACACCTTCCCTTTGTCACATGGTTCTTTTGAAGAAGAATCTTTGTCAAAACCGCTCCTTAACAAAACAATTCTCATTATCATTCATAGACAAAGTAGAAAGAATATTATTCAAAGATTCTTGAAAACCAATACCGCTTCCGAGAGGTGTACTCAAGTTCAAGATCTCATCCAATTTGGTAGATCCAGTGTTGAGCTTCTTCAAGGTGGTTTCGGCTAGAGTCAATTTGCCCTTGACTCTTTCAAGCTCGATTTCTCTCTTTGTTGCTTGAACCTCCATATGAGTCACATAGGCCTGGAGTCCTTCATTCTTCTTGGTTAAGGACTTAACCAAATTGTTCTCTTTCTTCCATTCCACGAGCAATGCCTCGTAAAGATCTTTTAATCCGGAAATGAGGTCATCTTTGCTCGCTCATCCTCTTGTGTACTTCCCCGTATCGTGGTTAGAAGAGCTAACAAAACAAACAAAGATTATTATCACATAATTCATCATACTGCCGGGTGTGATCACGTATGTTATCTCGTGATCGGATAACACCTTGGGTAACACTGCCCTTTTCCGTGTTACTTACCGTGACAAACATGGTTGTTTGATCGATTCTACCTCCCGAGATGGTCCTTCATCCTCATCATCACCGAGAGAAACCCATAGGTTCTTTTCTCTCTTCCTTAGAGTATTTGCACACTCATTGGAATAGTGACCCCAACCCGAGCAAGCATGACATTGAATGGATTCAATGTGCTTTGGATCGACCTTAACCGATCTCGATGATGCTCTTCTTGGGTTCGACTTTGGGTTAGATGGGAAAGTCCTTTTTGGCATCGAATCATAGACCTTGGTTTGCTTCTCCTTTGCTTTCACCTCGCATTTTTCATTGTTATACTTTCTAACCATAGAATTGTATTTTCTAGCAAGTAAAGCAACACTAGCATTCTCATCAATTTCTTCAAAACCTCATCTTCGTTTTCTTCCAAAGAACTCGAGGCTTGAGTTTTTAAAACAACATTTTTCCTTTTAGATGCTTCACTTTGATCTAAGAGATTTAACTCAAAGTTTTTCAAAATACTCATTAAAGAATTGATATCCATAGTTGCAAGATTGTGAGCCTCTTCAATAGATGAAACTTTCATATTAAAACGCTCGGGAAGGGTTCTAATTGCTTTTGAGACAAGTTGTTTGTTGGTAAAAGGTTCACCCAACAATTGACACTCATTAGCAATATCAAATAATTTTTCAAAATAAGAAGGAATAGTTTCATTTTCACCCATCCTTAATCTTTCAAATCGCTAGTAAGACCCACGAGCTTAGTTTCACGCACACCTGCCATCACCTTCACAAAAACGTTGTAAAATATCCCATGCTTCTTTGCAAAGGGAACTGCTTTTGAATAAGTTTGAAAATATGCATATCAACCCACTCAAAAATGGCATTAAGTGCCTTTTCATTGAAACTAGCTTGGTTGATCTCTTCCATGTTCCATTCTCGATTCGGGTTTGACTTGTACGTCACCATCTTCATCACAGGTAACATTGGTAAGGAGTAACCATTTGTTATAGATCGCCATGCTCGAAGATCAATTGATTTGATATGCGAGCGTAGACGGATCTTCCAATAACAATAATTCGAGCCATCTAACACAGAAGACGCTTATTATTAGGATTAGCCGGATCATAAGCCATGACACCTAGACCAAGCACTTAGTATCGTCAAGTGACTCCGCTTCGATACCAATTGAAATTGTCAATGGCTTCACTTTGGAAAGAGATGTTACCGTAGATGTTACCCAACACCTTGGTTAACACACCGACGGACAACAGACACACACCAAAAATAAATAGTTTATAAAAACTTTGTGCAGGCGGAAATAAATAACACAAGATATAATTTTCTCAAGTTATATAAATATATAACTTGAGTGTGCCTAGATGGCGAAGACTTTATAATCAATATAGAAAAATTACAAAGCCGAAAGTTCCCTATTGCTAATACAATGATAATGCTCTATGGAACCGAATGAGACAAAGAACAAATCCTATCCTTAGCCAACACTCTCTTAAACACTCGGTGTTTAAGCTAGAATCACAGGGGAGGAAGGATATGCGAACCAAAGAACTTTGTCTCTCTTGTGCTATGGTGTGTGTGTTTGATATTTGGCATACTTCAAATGAAACACACCTAGCCTATTTATAGCCTTCCAATGCCTTGGAGGCTACTCCAAAATAACAGCCTTGGACCTTCAGATCGTGTGTGAGGAGTGGAGAGATTTCTTGGCTTGAATTCCTCATCATTCGCCAACTTCCCTAGAAAGTAGCAACCGATTTCTTGAAGCCCAAGTCCATGCTTTATCACCTTGTACTCTCTTGCTTTCTTTGTATTGTACACTTCAAATAATCAGCAACAACTCCATGACTTGGTCTTCCCACGTTTTTATTCCTTCTTCAATTAATATGGACCAAGCAATAGTTACACGTAAATCTCCTATTTACGTGTAACTCCTTCTCCAACTTCTTCCTTGATTTTAGCATTTAATCCAACCATATATTAACCTGAAATATGGACCAAAAAACACATATATCTTGCAAATAATATTAGACATTAGGATATAAAATAATATGGAAAGAATTATTAAATTACAACTCATTACAGTTCGGGTAACACCCAACTGCCAGTGATAGCACCTGTGGTAACACCCACAGTCTGCATTAACACACTCCTCTACTGTTCCTTCTGGCACTTTGACTGTATTTTCCTCGGTATCACTACAGTTACTCTCGTGAGAACTCTCATCTTGACTCTGATGACCAATGAGGGCAAACGCAGGTCGGGATACTTGACGCCATATTAGAGGTATCTTGGATTCTTCCTCTGACTTGGGAATTACCAAGAAAACATCGCTGTCATCATGGGATATAAAGGGGACCGGGGTCGCTTCAAACTTTAGGACTCTTTCCAGGGCATCCATACACTCTTCTTCAGACAAGGTCTCAGGGGTGATTCTCAGCACTGCAATGGAGTCTACTCTTCCCGACGGGGGTTTAGCTTCAACGACGCTTACATGTTCTAGATCGGCGGGCGGAGCCCACTTCCCTCTTTCAGCTAAAGCTTCGATCAGGTTCCTCCATTCACCGACCAAGTCTTTGTAAGGAGTATTGAACTCTAGGATGTAGAATTCGTATGCTGCCTCATCTGAGCTCGCATCCTCTTTCCCTTCCGAACCTTCACACAGGCTACAGACACATTTTGAAGTGATACCATCCCCTATTCCAGGTCTGTGGTTTTCTACTTCATCTTGCTCTCCAAATTTCACTTTGGTCGACTCCAAGTTCATTCCTTCTGCTGAACTGTCATCATCACTGTAAATCCATCCATTCCTGTTCTCATTTCCGACTGATTCTTCACTACCACTGTCTGGGAGATAGGAAAATTCACAGGCGTTGACAAAGTTAGAAAGGTCAGGCTGGTACTGGGATTCTAAGGTAGGGAGATTTGGCTCAGGCTGAGAGGAGGGAAAAAGTCCCACGGGGTAATACAGAGGCTGCATTACGGGAATAGCTGTAGCGTTTGTTCTCTGTTGGTAGGGAACAAAGCTGGGTCTTATCTGAGGAGGAGAGGGTAAAGGGACCCTGATGGCTTGAGACATTGGGAAGGACTGAAAAGGGACAGTCTTTGGTAATGGATCATATGTGACTGGAGGAGGGCATCGGTCATAGGCTAGATCTTCTTCCCTAGTCATCTGCTTACCCAAACCAGTACTGTTCTCTGTCAAATCGGCCATTCTGATTCTCTGCACTTGACAAAACTGAGGATTCTGGCGAACCGTATCCGAGAATTCCCGCGCTAACAAGTTCTTGCCGACCTCTGTTCTCACCCACTTCTTTCTGGCTGCGGGAAAGGGATAGGAGAGGTTTAGACTCGGGGTAGGTGTTTAAATTTGAAGGCTCAAGCAATATGCAAATTAGGAATCTTCCGGTTTACTTAAAACGAGTTGTCTTTTATTAATTTCTATTTGGTTGGAAAAGGGGATTTGCCCTTCTTTTCGCAACTACTCTAGATCCCGGATCGCTGGGTTCCGTCACTACGTCTATAAGCCCCTCGTATTCCACACGTATTTCGACCTCCCAGGGTGGACAGCCCCGGGCGAGGGTCCTATAGGGCACGCGGATCCCACCAACCGAGAGAAAAGAACGCTCCTAATGGGTCTAGCGGGTCATAGGAACTTTTAACGCGCGAGCGATGCGAATTATAGTCAAGGCAATACCGGGAAAGTCTCGTCTTTCAGCCTTGATAGAAGTTCGGCAGAATTTCGCTTGCGCCATTGACGTTTTGACTTTTTGGTAATGTCTGAGAAGATAATAGGCATGGGTCGGGCGGTAAAAGCCGGATGACACAGTGTCACATTGAACTTCGTTGCATATGCCGTGCGTGAGTCAAAATCGAAGTCAATGCCGGGTCAAGATCTTGCCAATTTTTCCTTGTCGGAATTTTGGCAGAGCTTCGCTTGAGTGAAAGATCTTTTGGATTTTCTTGGCAAGGACTCGGTCTCGACTCTTACGCATTCCGTGCGGGTCAAGGTCAAAGTCAATGTCGGAGTCAAGATTCTACCGATTTTTCCTTGTCGGAATTTTGGCAGAGTTTCACTTGAGCGAAAGATCTTGACTTCCGTTATGAGCTAAGTCTTGACCTTTACGGGGATATGCAACTGGGCTATATGACACGGACTAGACCAAAAACCAACCAAAAGTCACGGTTTTTTGAAACGTGTGACACGGACTGTGCATTGGTCGACACCGGCCGTAAGGGGAGTTTGGGATGATTCCGTGCGCGCCCGGGAGCATCGTAAGGCTGTCCATGACTGCAGCTGAAAAACCATCCCGGGTTTAAAGGGACGTGCGTGCAAAGTGTACAGGATATATAAGGTGCGCGTAGTGTGCGGTCTCCTAAAAATGTTCCTTTTTGAGTTAAAACAGAGATTTTCATAAATGTGTTTTAAAGGAATGATTTTCGGGATGGGGGAAAATGCAACAGATAAGGCACGTAAATTTTCTGGGAGCCCCAGTCAGTCTTGGAACTGAATAGCCCCAAGCTGCCAAGGCTGCCAGATTATCCTCAATTTTTCCTGGTGGAATTGCCACTGAGGCCGTCCGGTCAGAATCCAAGGAGGATTGAGTCGTACGACTGCATGGATCAATTTTCCAGGTTCCACTCCTTTGCTATTTCAGGTTGTTTCCTGTTCAAAGTATGCACAAATCCCAAGATGCAAATGATGCAATGCAAGGCAAAGAAAGCAAGCACGATTCATGGAATCCGCGATGGGAGTCTAACCCACTCAAAGGGAAAAGCTTTCTTTTATTATTTTTTTTTTCGAAAAGTGATACCGGTACGTGGGATTGTTAAACCACCGTTTATCCCAAGCCCCGGGTTAGGGAGCGATACAGGAAGGTTAAATGGTTTCCACCTATATACCAGGTTTCGTTTATTTTAAAAAAATGGAAGCTTTTCTCCTTTGGGATGTCCCCAGCGGAGTCGCCAAACTGTGAATGTGTGCCCAAGATTTGGATTCATGCGAGTTTGAAGACATCCGGTTTAATTTGAAAAACGGAGTCGCCACGCCATTTTGATTTCCTCAAAACTTTGAAAAAAAGGTTTTTATGGGTTCGGAGGTTAAGTTACCCCTTGGGAAGAACGGATCGTCGTTCACCCAAGGTGCCTTGCCGTAGCAAGTCTCCCTAGATTTCGTTTATCGTGCTTGCTTGCGTGTTTTCTTGTGTGCATGTGTTTGAATAAAAAGGGAGGGAATGTCCCAAGTTGTCTTCCGGACGTACAAACCATTTATTGGTTGTCGCTCGGGATTTCTTGGATTTTATGTATTCGGGATTTTGATCCCGTCCTCATCTTGGACTTGTGATCATCGCTTTTTAACCTCGGGACTTGCGTGATCGAGAGAAGGACTCTCTTTTATAGTCCAAAATGGGGTTCTTTAGGAAAGGAGTGATCTTAGCCCATCAATCCTACACCTTAAGACAATTGAGCTTATATGGATGCTTCATGCTCGTCTTAAGTGATAATCGGAGATGTAGGTTCAAGGTTTTATCCCTTTCTAAAGAAATTGTGGCACCTTTAATGGAAGAAACGATGTGAAGATAGGATCTTTACACCGGTCCGTTCCAAGGTTGCTAATGGGGACATGGGGGAATGCATGTAAAAATGACATTTTTAGTGAAAAGATGACATTTTTGGTTTGCAAAGGATGCATTTGATTTGCAAAGGATGCATTTTGATGTAAAGAAGTGATCTTTATGCAAAGGGTGCATTTTTATGAGGAAAAGTAGGATTTAATATGCAAAGGATGCACAAAGATTTCATTTTTGAAAGCAAGGGATGCTAATTTGATGATTAAAAGATGATCTTTGATGCAAAGGATGCATAAAGATGGGTTTTAGATGCAAATGATGCACCTTTATGATAAAGACATGCTTTTTATGTGCAAAAGATGCATTTTTGATGTAAAATGGGGGGTTTTTAGGTGCAAAGGATGCACCTTTAACATAAAGATTACATTTTTATGAGCAAAGGATGCTAAAGATCATATTTTTATGAGCAAATGATGCCTAATTCATGCAAAGAATGTAAAAGGGGGAGGGGGATATGATAAAGATAGGATCTTTAATGATAAATGCCAAGTCCCAAGCAAGATGATGACAATATATGAATGCAATGAGCAATTAAATCATATAGACAAGCATTATGCAAGGTAAGAGAGTGAGAGGTTACCAATGGTGGTGGCCTCTTCTTCTTTGGGTGGGGTCTTGCTAGGTGGAAGGACCAACTTTGGGATCTTCAAGGAGGAGGGAGGTGGCTTCTTGGCTTTCTTCAACCTCTTGGATTTCCAGCAGTGTTTTGGAGAGATTTGGAGCTGAGTATGAGGTATGGTGTGTGTTTTTTTGTGTTTTTAAAATGGGAAGAGGAGGGCTCTATTTATAGGCAGTCTGGGAATCGCCAATGAGGCCGTGCGGCTAGGAGTCTCCTCTTAATGCAGCCGTGCGACATTATCCACAATGACTCAGCATGTTTCTAGAATCATGCAAGGTGGCATTTCTAGAAGCTTTTTTGTAATTAAGAAAAACGTGTTTCTTAATTACTAAGCATTCCCTTCAGCCCTTAAGAGGTTTGGAACAGTTCCGGAATTGTTCTGAAACTCTAGGAAAGTCTGGGGAATTACCGGAAAATTTACCGAAATTGTCGGGAAAATTAACCGGAAGGCATGAGTCAGATTTGGGTACTTACAAGACCTACTCTTGGGCCATGCTACCTATGGGTGTTGATGACAACCTGTTAGCCCAATGCTTTCCACAAACTCTCGATGGTGCCGCTAGGGATTGGTACATGACCCTTCCACTCTCTACAAGACTCGACTGGCCACTCGCTAGTTGTACTTTCCAAAAGCAATATGAGGACAACTCCACTTATCGCACCACTAGAAGGGATCTTGAGCAAACCAAGCAGCTTCCGAACGAATCCTTCACAGATTTTGTCAAAAGGTGGAGAACCAAACTAACTGAAATCGTTGATAGGCCCAGCCTAGACGAACAAATCCACATCCTCATACAATGCCTTAGGGAGGAGTATCAAGACAAGCTCGCCGGCAACTATTTTCCTAGCTTCGCCGAACTTCACAAATCGGGCATACGGTTAGATGACCTCATCAAACAGAAAAGGGAAGCCAAGAAAGAAAGTGGATTCCGTTACAACAAGAGCTCATCTTCCTCTTCCAACCCCAAGGATACCTCTGTCAATGCCATTGTCTTCAATCATCCCGGAAATGGTAAGTACTCTGCGGTACCCCCACCACAAAAGAAAAAGAAGGATAGACATTATGACAAACTTGAAGGAATCACTCAAGAAGAACTCTTCGAGGTGCTTGTCAAGAACGGGAAAATCAAACCAAGAGAAGGTGGACCTCCAAAGAAAGATCTTCCTGCCAACCATGCTCATCATCTCTTCTGCAAGTACCACAACTTCACCGGCCACGACACCAACTCCTGCTTCCACTTGAAAGACGTCATCCAAGATTTGTTTGATGATAAAGAGATAGGGCTACCTAATGTTGTTACTAATCCTTTGCCAAACAATGATGTCAATCTGATAGAGATAGAAAGTAGCTTCGGGGACCCTACTCGTCTAGCCACAATTGTGGACGAGAGCCCTCTTGAATTTAATAAATCTTCTTTCTGTTATATGATGTCTTGGGAGGAAATCTTAGGACAAAAGGGAAAGGGATCTAAAACAAGCCTTTGACCTACTCACACGATCCTATTGTGTGATCATCAACAAAGATCCAAGGGATGAAAATCCTCCTAAACAAGCCAAAGCCTCATCGCCAAGCGAACCGGAGGACCCTCTCTTAACTCAGTTAAAGAAGACACAAGCAAACATCTCAGTTTGGGATCTCATAGGAGCATCTCACAAGCACCGTGAGATGTTGAAAAAGGCATTGGCTCAAATGACCATTTCCTCGGAAGCAACACCCGAAGAACTTACTCAAATGATTGGCCAAGTGCAATTTGGCAACATCAACACTTTCACTGACTTGGACCTACCGTCCTATGGGAACAATCATCATGAGGCCCTCTACATAACTGCTAAGGTGAATGGGTACCGAATGCCATGCATTTTGGTCGACAATGGTTCTGCAATCAATGTCCTCCCAAAGAAAGCCTTATCATCCTTAGGCCTCACCCACAAAGACCTTAAGCCATCCGGGCATACTGTGAGGGGATACGACTGTACCGCTAGAACCGCTTTGGGATCAGTTATGATACCTGTAGAAATGGGGAAAGTCACAATGAGCATCGAATTTCAAGTCATCGACATTTCGGCATCCTTGACTTCTTTGCTTGAGTCGCCCTTGGCTACACGACATAGGGGGTGTGCCCTCCTCCCTACACCAATGTATCAAGTTCAGACACAACAATATGATAGTCACCATACACGGAGAGATGGTTACTGCTAGCCCTATCCTCGAAGTACAACATAGCACTTCTGATTTCCTGTTCAGCGACTTTGAGATCGAGAAAGAAAGCACTGTGAATGTCATAGAAACTTGCAACAAAACGATTACTCCAAGGCACCTTGGTTTTCCGGAAACCCTCCTGTTTGGAAAATGATGCAAGCAAAAGGATACTTTCCTGGCTTGGGGCTTGGAAAGCACTTACAAGGGATAACGGAACCACCACCGGTTCCCCCACCTCACACAAAGCATGGCCTAGGAGACATCATTTCCATCCACGATGGGGATGACGAAGAAGAGTGGGACTTCACTCAAATCAAGTGGGAAGGAACAGCATACAAAGGCCACAAAGACCCAAAGGCCAAGAATTACAACCTCGAGCCATATCGAAAGACACTCAATGGCTACTTCGTCCGGGAAGGGGAAAGTACTCCCTACTTTATCTTTTCAGAACCATGGACTGATGATAAAGGAAAGCGCCAACCGGGCTTTGAAATCTTCGCCGGCTCGCGATGCTTCTCCGGAGACGAAGCAGGTAACCCGTCCCGCTAATCCACTAAAGATTTGTGGAGCACAAAGGCATAAATGCAGCGAATGGGACTTTGTGTCGGGAGAAGACATGCTTTGCGACAGTTCGAAGACTGTGCCGAATTGGAAGACTGACGAGATCCATGCAATCTCTAAGGGGGACGCTCCAACTATTGATTACACAAGACTAATACGTAAATGTGATGAGCCAATTCTAAATTGGCACGTCACCGGAGGACCGCTTGTTGATGAAGACTTCATGATCAAAAGCTTGGTTGCACTCCCCATCCCCGCAGAAGATAGGCCCTATAACTTTCACATTAGAAGCGTGCTCCACCTCCGATGAACTCACTCAAGAGGAAATCGAGGCGGTGGCCGAACATGTATTCCACTTACTTCCTTAATGAAAACTTTGATCTTTCCGAGTACCCTGAGATTGCTAACATCGTGAATGATGAATTAACTAATAATAATCAATATAACGAACACGTTAATAATGAATCATACGATGAGATCGATCAAGAAAACGAACAAATCTTAAAAGAATTAGCTAAGCAAGTAGGTCGTTGTGGAAAGAATGGCCCTGTTGACGACGAGGAAATGCAAAGCGGTTAATCTTAGGACAACTAAGACCCCAGAGAAACAAAAATCGGCAGCCTTCTTCAAGGGAGAAGACAGAGAGACCTTGACGCAGCCTCTCCTCGGAGAATATGTCGACGTCTTCGCTTGGTCCTACAAAGATATGCCCGGGTTGAATCGCCAATTGTGGAGCACAAGATACCGCCGCTACCCAATGCCAAGCCGGCCGCGTAAAACTACGCGAATCAAGCCGGAATGGTCAATGCAAGTGAAAGAGGAAATCATGAAGCTCTTGAACGTAGGGTTTATCAAAGTGATCGAGTATCCAGAATGGCTAGCAAACACGGTACAAGTAGCCAATTCGAATGGGAAAATACGAGTCTGTGTTGATTTCAGAGACTTGAATAAGGCATCCCCTAAAGATGACTTCCCGCTACCAAACATAGACATTTTAGTCGACGCCACAGCCGCATACGAGGTGCGCTAATTCGTCGACGGTTTCGCAGGGTATAACCAAATCCTCATGGCAGAGGAGGATCAGCACAAAACAGCATTCACCACACCTTGGGGAACGTTCTCCTACACGGTCATGCCGTTTGGTCTCAAGAATGCTCGAGCTACCTACCAAAATGCAGTCACTACACTATTCCATGACATGATCCACAAAGAAATAGAGGTATACGTGGACGACATGATTGTTCACTCAAAAGGGACGAATGGTCAACACTTCAGAGATCTCAGAAAATTCTTCAATCGACTGAGACAGCACAAGATGAGGCTCAACCCCGCCAAATGCTCATTCGGAGTGGTCAAAGGGAAAGTCTTAGGGTACATGGTCACAGAGCGTGGCATAGAGGCAGACCCTGCTAAGATAAGGGCTATCATTGACATGCCTCCACCCAGAACACAGAAAGAAGTAAAGGGATTCATGGGCAGACTTCAATATATCAGTCAATTCATCAATCAACTGACTACAATGTGCGATCCCATCTTCAAGCTACTCAAGAAAAACGCACCTCAAGAGTGGACCGAAGAATGTCAAGAAGCATTCGAGGAAGTTAAGCATTACTTAACCTCCCCACCTATCCTGGTTCCACCGCACAAAGAAAAGCCCTTAAAGCTATACCTCACGGTTACTGACAATGCGCTAGGGGCTATGCTCGCTCGAAACGACCTACCTCACACACGAGAGAATGCCATCTACTTTGTCAGCCGTAGATTTCAAGGTAGTGAAATCAACTACTCTCCACTCGACAAGTCCTGCGCCGCTCTCGTTTGGGTATCACAAAGGCTAAAGCACTATATGGAAGCCTTCCCGGTTCGCCTCATTGCAAGGATGGATCCGTTGAAATACATCCTAGACAAATCAAATTTGTCTTCGAGACTGGCCAAATGGTACTTCATGCTCGCGGGATATGATATCACTTACGTCACTCGAAATCCGTCGGGGAGTGTATTCGCGGATCGATTGGCCGAATTTCCTTGCGACGAAGTGAAGGGGGAAGACCCGCGATTACCTGATGAAGACATCATGAGTATAGAAGAAGAAAATAAGTGGCAATTATTTTTCGATGGCGCAGCCAACAAGAGAGGGTTCGGCATCGGAATGTTATTAGTAGACCCTGATGACATCTATACTCCACTAGCAATACGTCTTGACTTTGACGCTACCAACAACACCGCAG
This sequence comes from Adenophora triphylla var. japonica, assembly GCA_022495995.1. NCBI lineage: Eukaryota > Viridiplantae > Streptophyta > Magnoliopsida > Asterales > Campanulaceae > Adenophora > Adenophora triphylla. Next base: position 140,764 of record JAFEMH010005455.1, on the reverse strand, counting down.
AATATGAAGCCTGCATAGCGGGGCTTGAGGCGACTTTTAGAGCGCAACGTGACCGGAACTCGAGGTATTTGTGGATTCCCAGGGCTAATCATCAATCGAGACAACGGAAAAGTGGAGGGTCCAAGATCCAACCCTTCAAAGATACAAAGCACCCACCTCCAAGAGTTGGCACAACAGTTTCAGGATGTCTCATTCCACTATCTCCCTAGAGACAAAAATCGGTTTGCTGACGCATTGGCCACGCTCGCTTCCTTGGTTGAAATTCCTAAAGGGAAGGCAGTCAAACCTTTCAAAATAACACGGCGTGCAACTCCTGCCCTCTTTGCGCCGTTATAGATCTCCATGACTGCAAAGACAAATGGTGATCTGAATGTATCATTGTTGAGAACTCTGAATAGAAACCATGGTACCATGATATTTAGCATTTCATCCTACATGTAACCATCCCACTGAGACGGACCAAAGACTCAGATCGCCCTTAAGAGGTTGGCCGCTAATTACGTCATCACTGCTGGCCATCTATTCAAGAAACATTCCCAAGGAAACCTCCTTTGTGCCACCGAGGAAGAGGCCCGAGAAATAATGGACCATGTTCATCAAGGCATATGTGGAACCCACATGAGCGGAAACATGCTTGCCAAAAAGATCATCAGACAAGGGTACTTTTGGCTAACCATGGAAGCCGACTGTACCAAAATGGTCAAGAAATGCCATAAGTGTCAGATACACGCCAACCTTCAGCAGGCACCGCCTTCCCTGCTGTACCCTATGACTTCTCCTTGGCCGTTTTCTACATGAGGGATAGACATGATTGGAAAGGTCACACCCACAGGAACCAATGGACACTGCTTCGTCCTAGTAGCCATCGACTATTTCACTAAATGGGTTGAGGCCGCCTCCTACTGAAAGTTACGAATGCCGGAAAGGTTGCAGAATTCATCAAATACAACATCATATGCTGATATGGGGTTCCGCAAGAAATGATATCCGATAATGGGTCACACTTCGAGAAGGAAACCGATCGCCTCCTAACCGAGTACAAAATCACAAGGCATAAGTCATCTCCTTATAGGCCTCAAACGAATGGAGCAGTTGAAGCCGCAAACAAGACAATCAAAACCATCATCAGAAAAATGGCAGTCACCGGAAAAGGCGGCCCGACAAGTTACCTTTCGCCTTTGTGGGGATACCACACTTCAGTCCGAACAGCTACAGGAGAGACTCCCTACGCCCTCACATTCGAAATGGAAGCTGTCTTGTCGATAGAATTGGAAATACCATCACTACGGGTTCTCCTAGAAAACCAAGTGAACGAAGTTGACTGGCTAGAAAGCAGATAAGAGGAGTTAGCCCTGCTAGATGAGAGAAGACTAAAAGCAGCCGAGCACACTCAAGCTTACCAAAGATGAATGGCAAGAGCTTTCAACAAAAAGGTCAAGACAAGGAACATCAGAGTAGGTGACCTGGTTCTCCGTGAGCATCGTCCTGGACCTTTCAACCCGCTAGGCAAGTGGGGACCAAGATGGATAGGACCCTACATTGTGAAGAAGATATTCTCTGGGGGAGCCCTTCAGCTGGTGGACTTAGACGGAGATCAACTATCGAAGCCGGTCAACATGGACAAGCTCAAGAAATACTTCGCGTGACTTGGCCTCCTAAAAAGAAATCGCTCGCTAGGTTGAAAATCCCGAAAAGGACGGCTTGGGCAAAAATTAGAGCTTGCACAAGAAAAGAAGCCCGCTAGATTGAAAACCCGAAGGGGCAGTCTAGGCAAAAGAAAGGGTGTGCATATAATAAAAAAAAAAGAAGAAGAAGAAAGGGGGCCATGTCTCGCGCGAGATTACCCTTCGGCCTGAAGCAGTATTTTTGTCCTTTTCTCAAAAATGAACTACGTTAGACCTGAGCCTCTATTTAATTGCTGTAAAAGAGGAACGTAGGCAGCCTTCGGGTTCGGTCTAATCAAATAAATAAATCTACTTTTGTCCTTTTATTAATCGAATGCATTTTATTAACGGCAAAAGGGAAATCCTAACCACAATGACTAATTTGCTAAGCTAACAACCTTGAAAAAAAATACTAATAAAATAAAAACTATTGACCTATCAAAGCAATCTCTTGGTACTCCTTAAGATCTAGCCTTTCATTGACTTGGTAGGCCGGCGAACATGATCTCCACCATCGTCGCGATCCCTCTTGCGCTTCGGACCCTTTGAAGCGGAGCACCCCTCGAGACGATCAAAGACAGATTCCGATAGCCTCTTGTAGACACTGGGCCTATCTAAAGCTTGCGTCTTTCCAGGCATCCCTTTGCCTCGCCTCTCGTACCAATTCCCGTCAAGAAAGTCCTAGGTCGGATCGGTTCTTACATTAGCAGGATCAGGCTGAGCCTCGCTCCTTCGCAAAATATTGCTAGCCACAAAAGAATCCCCTAGCAGTGAAAGCCGCAGATCATCAATCTTCTCCACACTAGGGTGGCCGGTATGAAGAAACCAATCCAAATACTTGTCGGATAAGAAGGTACTTGCATTAAAAGTTCGAAGGTTCGACCAGCGGTCCCGACTATTTCCTTCGCCCCATGCTTGAGCTAGCGCCTGCGCAAACTCTACACCAATGTAAGACACTTCACGAGAAGCTTCTTCAAAAAGATAAGTGTCCTGCGACTGAACAAACTGACGGAGCACCCGTTTGGGAAAATAGAAAGAGGAATCTCGCAAACCCGAAAGAACAACCCTGTCAAAACCCTTGGTATTGGCAACATACTTGTTCAACCTCCAATAAGGCGGAGACCAAAGAATATCAGCAGTTTCAGTCTTCGCAATCAACTCAGCCCACTCATCCACCGAGAGATCCTTGATCAGTAATTTTCGCATATGATATGTGAACGGGGAATATTCCAATGGGGGACCTACCAGCTTGAGATGCTCCCTAAGCCAAATAGTCAACAGAAGAGGACTCCCTTGAGTCATGGCACCGGTCCTATGCAGCTCATCAATACCATGCAGGGTTTCACCCAAGATTAGCGGAATAATGTTCCTAGAACGTTTTCTAGCCTGCAGAACAATTTCCACCAGTTAGGAGTCAACCAAGCCGTCCCTGCATGTAAACAGAACATCTTCGAAAAGAGAAAGGGCCAGAAAGTTCCGTTTGTAGACATGAAAGGCGTCATCATCTGAATCCCCGCTGAAGCGTTCTGGAAAAGAAGAGCAATCAACCCATTTGCGGTGAACCAACTCATAGCAAGTATCAAGGGGGATCCCTAGCAATTCATTCAAAGCCTCCGAATGATTCCTATGGTACTTAGGAACAGCAATCCCACCGATCAAAGGCATATCCAAGATAATGGTAAATTCCTCCACGAAAGAGGCACCATCTCATTCAAAGAAAAATTGAAAAGATGAATAGAAGGATCCCGAGAATTGAGCGACACCACGCAAGAGATTCCAATCCGGTTGGAGGTTCTTCAAGGTGAAAAGGATTCTAAATCCGAATTCTGCTATAAACCTATTGCGAGATCGGTTGCGAAACGACCTCACAAAATCTCTTGATGCTTGCTTGAAAGATTCAATCACTTCAGATGACAGAGAAAAATCATCGACAATCATGGACGTTGGGGCAATCTCCTTGGAAGCCATGGATCGCAGGGTTGGAAAAGAAGGCAAGAGTTTCACCCTAATAGAATATCTCTTGAGTTTGAAAGGCTAGAATGAGTTATCTGGCCGGACTACAGGGTGATTTTATAGGAAAAATTGACAAAATCCTGTTCGAAAAAGGAAGAGAACTCTGTCTGGGTATCGTGTCTCGCCCGAGATACCTTATCCCGCGCGATACATCGCTACGGCAAAACAACAATAGTTCTGCTCAAAAAACAATCTAGCCCCGACTTGACGAAGCAAGTCTGAAAAACCTGCGTGTACAGCTCATAACATGCAGTAAAACATCAAGATCAAGCTCAAAATTGTGGCCTTGATGGCCATTCCATTCCATTTCCAAAAACATGGAAAGTCGAGAAAATTAATTAACTAACTAATTAGACCTAGGTTTAGGGATTAAGAAAACCATGTTTTTGTGCTACCTACTTGTTTCTAACAGGTACCAAAGAAAAAGAAAAATTGTCTGGGCCCACACGGCCAATATTTACAGATCATCAGAAATCAAATAGAGAGAAAAGGAGGGGATCACGCCATCAAGTCACCCGAGCTGCCAGCACCTCCGCCATCACCACCACGAGGGCTACCATCCCTCCTGGACCTCTTGGCTCCACAAGTAGGGGTCACCGCCGAGGCCACTGTCGAGGCCGTCAAAGAAGCCTTATGGAATAGCCTCTCGGACAGGTCCGACACCAGGGGCCATCCGGGCCCACGCTATCTTGAGTCGCTCCACGGTTGTAATCGACCGCGGACATGGTGACCTGACAACAAAGGAAAAGAAGTGCTCAGATGAAGTCGGACATATACATTTATATGGATGGATACGTGAAATATAAACAGAAACATATCGAGGAGACATCCGGCGGGAGGCGGTAACCCTCGAGAATATGATCCAGAGTCGGGATGTGGCCCATCATCGGCATACTCCCCATCATGTACGTGTAGCTCAAAGGGCCGAAATCTGGAATGAAGGGCAGAGAACCAGTAGCCTGGGAAGAAGTACTAGGGGCTGATGAACCTGAGGCAGAAGCAGAGGCAGAGCCACGAGCGTGCGATCGCCTATCACCCACCAGAAGGGGACCCATCAGTCGAGGCAAAATTTCCTCATAGGAGGCCCCGGGGATAACACAAGCCGTCGCCGCACAACCCACCAAGAAATCAGCATAATCATCCTCGGAAAGGGAGTAGGTGGGGTGCATTGCCCTCGGCGGATCCGCCGGCACCATAATAGTAGTCTACCCCGGCCATGCTGTGGGAAGACCCGCTCACCGAGATACATAGTATCCCCCTCCAAAGATGCCAGCATCCTCTGCATACCAGTGGCATCCCGAGCACGGTGGTCTTCCCGCTCCAGCAGAGTCCACGGATAAAGGCCCAGCCATTTGTACTCGAAAGCATCCAGCATGGCCCGCGCCTCTGCGACCGTCAGGGTCCACTCCTGATCCTCCTCCTCATCAACGCTCCGATTGGGGTGACTCCACCTCCTGATATCCGGGAACAGAGGGTTTGGACTGTCCAGCTCAAACTTGTACAAGCCGAGGACAGCGTAGCCCCATATCTGCATAAAGGAAACAGAACGGATTCAGTATAAAATAAAGACAAAGCATACAAGCAAAGGACAGAGACAAAGTCAAGAGCATACCTCCCAGGCATAAGAATACCCCGACAGAGTATCCCTATTGTGCCTACACGCCTCATCCATGGCGTAATAGCAGAAGGCTAGCCCCGCTGAGCCCCAATCATATGTGCTCACCGCATCCAGATTCGCCAACAAACCCAACAGAGAAAGACGGGCCGTAGAGGAGTGGTTTGCAAAGATGGTCTCAGAAAGGATGTACCAAAGGGCACCCCGCACCAACCGATCGGTAACTGCATTTGGCTTCTCCGCGTAGTCCTCAATCTGACGCCGGAGGGGTGTTAGCTCAGCAGCAAATCCCTTAACCTTGTTAGGGGAGAAACCAACCAACTGCCTCCACGCAGCAGGGCTCGCAGGCTTATAACCCGCATTCTTCGGAAGGGGCTCGCCGGCGAACTCTAGCCCCGTGATAGCAAGGAAATCAGTCGGAGTCATAGTCGCTTCCCCGAAGCGCAAATGCACGGTGTGGGTAGTATCCCACCACCTCTCCCGGATCGCCTGAAGGACTTGGGGAGTTGTTAGAGTCGAAACCTAACGGTTTATTTTATATCCGCAAGCGCACGGGCTATTGTAATATAGCGGGTGCAAGTACGAGTCGATCCCACAGAGACAGGGTTTACTTAAGGGATATTTTTGTCTTTTAGAAAGTATAGAAAGGATTGGGGGGTAGATAAAATTTGTTTTTAGAATAATAGAGAGATCATAAACAGAAAATACTTTTAATTTAAATCTTATAAAACGAAGCATTCTTGGGATTGGAAATCATACACATATTCTTATTCATCAAATTGTCATTGTCTTAGAAATAAAAGGTTTTCATAAAAAGCAAGGATGGTATGTTAGGCCTACGCTATTTCGGGCTAGGACAATAGCGTTTGTATTCTTCACTAATTATGTCCTAACCTGTTTGAGAAATCCGTTTATGTTTGCCCCCGCCTGTCACAAACGGGCATTCCGGCTTATCTCTAGCTGACCATAATTAGTAAGAATCCATTAAGGACGGAAGTCAACATACTTTCCATTAAAGGAACATCCCTAGGCCATTGAACTACTCTCGTGATCAATAAACCTAGTTTCTTTATATGGTTCCGTCAATTGAGATTCTCCGCTAGGTACTTCTCTCAATTGACTGAATCATACAAATTGGATATCGCCAATAAGTAAGGCATTTAGAGAATAATATAAAGAGATTGTTTTAGATGAAGAAAGAAGACAAGACTAATCATTTTTAGATGATGAATAAGCATGCTTTTGAGTTTCCAACCCCAAGAATATGGGGGATTACTCACAAGCCATTTATAATATATAAGCAATTAAAATAAGAGATTGAGTAAGAAAGACTTATGATGAACAAATGCTGGAAATAATGCTTCACTTTTATTGCTCTTCTTCCAAAGTGACTTCAAGAACAAAATAATGACTTGATCTTCAAATCTCCGTGGAAATTGTTATCACAAGTATTTGTATTTTCTATCTATCTAATATCAGTAGTTTCTCTCTAATAATTCATGTTTTAGACTGATCACTAGGGTCCTATTTATAAAAAGGAGGGAACTCTTCAATCGGGTGCAACCAAAAGGTGCCTTTACGTCTGCAGTCGCGTTTTGCACGGCCGCGTCAAGGAAGTTGCACGGCCGTGTGACCCTTGGCGCCAGATTTGAATTTAAGTCTTGACACTTCGCACGGCCGCTCCTATATAAGCTGCACGGCCGCTCCATAAGATGACACGGGCGCTCCCTCTTCAAGACACGGCCACTCTATAATTTAGGGCCAAAAATGGCCTGAAAAAGGCCAAGTGCACGGCCGCTCCATCTTTCTTTGCCACGGCCGCTCTGTCTGAATTTTAACTTTGTGTGCTTGATTTGGTTGGTGCTCTCCCAAGTCTTTTGCCTTGAAGTGTCCAAGTATCCTTTTGATAAAAATGAACCTAAAACCTGTCTTAAAAAGCAAGAAAAATACCAAAAGCGTAAAATCTAGAAAATAAGGAAAAGGAACTAAAAAGTATATGAAATGAAATGAGAAATGATGATTTATGCAATAAAAAGTATATAAAAATAAGGATAAATGACTATATAATAGTCACTTATCAAACTCCCCCACACTTAAACCTTTGCTTGTCCCCAAGCAAACTTAGAATGAAATATGGAGAGGGAGAAAAATATGATTGATCCCTCAGAAATAAAGTAGCAAGCCCTTGAATGCCTAGTAGATAATGCCTTTTATCTATCTAATCATATTTTGAATACCTTTAAAAATTTATTTTAGGAAGAAATATTTTAGGGATATTTTAAAGAGATAAAATGCAAGACAATAACCTAATATAGCATATATAGAATTTTGACCAAGTAAAGCATGCTAGAAGGAAGAATCTTAGATTTATTTCTTGGTAGAAAAAGCTATCACTTTTTAGAGTGATTTTTTTTTGAAAAGATGAATTTTATTTCTTTAAGATGTACAAGAGAAGGTATAGACATTTTATTCACAATTTAGAAGTTCCGAAGAATTGTATTACATTCTTGAATCACAAGGGTGAAGAATGGGTGATGGTAGTGGAAAAATCTCGTCAAAGTCAAACAAATTTATCTTATTTTTGTACGTGTTATATTTTTGCAAAAGACCTAAGTTATTCTTGATCCTTTCAAGTAGGAGACATTGTGGTCGCGAGCCCCATGTTCCTAATACTTAGATCAAGAATACTTTTGGATATTATTTCCGTTTTGGCAAGGAAGCATCGTCGCAGCGAACGCCGTGCCCCGAGTTACTTAGGAGATAATAGGTTTCTTTTTGCTTTTAAGGTTTGGTGACCATTGTCACTCTTTTATTAATAAGATAGAAGTGTTTTTCTTTGACTTGATTTGAAAATGGAAGGATGGAATTTATGAAAGGGTGTGATTCAAGGGATGCAAACAAAAAGGTGCTTCTAAAAAGGGAATAAATATCTAATAAAGATAAAAAATGTACAATCTTAAAATAATATATTCAAAATTTGCATATATGACCAAGCATAAAAAAGAATTCCTTCTAATCAAATGCATTTTCCTTGATGAGACTCTATATTGTGCTATACTAACTTATAAGGCTTTAAAATTATTTCCTAAAATTATCCCTATATTTTTCCTTTTTTATAAATTTCTAAGTTTATAGAAAATATGAGAGAAAAGACAACGGCATTATTCTAGGACAATTGGCAAGCATAAGAAATAATGATATGGATCATCATAGGAATTTTTATATATTTTTTTATATACTATTATACATGCATAAATGAAAATGCAACTAAGTTAAAAAGAAAAAAATTACACTAGAAAGCAAGTAAATTAAAACTAGAAAGCAAATAGATAAATACCCCCCCCCACACTTGAAGTGAACATTGTCCTCAATGTTTCAAGGACAAAGAGTAAAGAGATAAGCATGTGGTGGTAAACAAAATTATGAGAAACAGTAATATAATCCATCGGTTTACTATTCCGATGATGCTTGTTTAAGGTCATAAGCTCGACCCCTTTTTATCAGTAACAATGGACGGTGAGTGGTATTGTAATGGTCTCTTGTCCTTAACAACTCGCCATTCCTTGCCCTTTGGCGTGATTGAGCTCTTATAATTGATGCACATACGACATCCCGGTGTGCCTTTTTTCTTAGGCCCCCTACCCTTTGATTTTTCAATTTTATTAGGCTTTTTAGGGTGCACATTTTTTTCACCTCTATGATCTAAGGGTTTTTTAATTATTATTTTTGAGTCCTTGGCTTGCAATTTTTCACCCTTTTTGCTATCATTCTCAGGAGTGTTGATTTCATGGCACGGTTTCTTGAGATTTAAGTCTTTAAATTCGACTTTCTTATTTCCAATGTTTAGAGAAAGAGTGCCATTCCTTACATCTATTACTGCACCAGCGGTGGCAAGAAAAGGTCTTCCTAGAATAATTGGAATTTGGTGATCTTCCTCCATCTCAAGGACTACAAAGTCGCCAGGGATGATCAATTTCCCGATTTGGAAAGGGACATCTTCCATAATACCCATCGGGTATTTAATGGAGCAGTCGGCAAGTTGGAGAGAAATAGTGGTGGGTTTCATTTCCCCACACCTAGTTTCTTACCTATCGAAAACGGAATGAGGCTCACACTTGCCCCAAGATCTAACAAAGCATTATCAACATTATATTTACCTATTTTGCAAGGAATAGAGAAAGTGCGGGATCTTTTAATTTAGGAGGAAGTTCTCTTTGTAAAATGGCACTTACTTCTACGTCAAAGCGACAGGCTTATGCTCCTCAAGTTTCCTCTTATTTGCAAGAATATCCTTTAAGAACTTAGCATAGGACGGCATTTGTTGAAGGGCATCGGTAAAAGGTATGTTGATGTAAATAGACTTCAAGACTTCTAAAAATTTTGCAAATTGTTTATCAAGTTTGGCTCTTACCAACCTTTGGGGGTATGGTATTGGAGGGTCAAAATTTCTAGAAATCTTAGGGGATTCTGTCCCATTTTCAACATCTTCATTAGTCTCAACCAGCGGTGGGGTTGGACTAATGTTCTCCTTACTCGGTTTGATATTTTTCTTAGGAAGGGGATCTACAATTTCTTTTCCACTCCTAGTTTCTACCGCACTAACATGCTCATCGGGCCTTTGCGATTGACCGGAAAACTCCCTTGTGGTCTATGCGAGGTGCCGACTTGTTGAGCTTGTTGATTTTCAAGCATTCTATTGTGGGCGGCTAAATTATCAAACCTAGCATTCAACGACTTTATGGATTCCCTTAACTCATTATTGGTCTTTTCTTGCTCATTCTTACTTTCAATCATAAAATCCATAATAAGATCCAATTTAGACTTAGGGAGGGAAAGCACTAGAATTGCCATTGAAATTCTTTTGTGTAAATCCCGGTGGTTGTGTAGAAGGTTGTGGGTTTAAAATATTGTTATTCTTATAGGAAAAATTAGGGTGATTTCTCCACTCGGGATTGTATGTGTTTGAATACATACCACCATTTTCCCTATAAGAATTAACAAAGTTTACTTGAACACTAGAAGTAGTGTCAAGCAATTCACAACATTACGTACTATGTGAGTTTGACCCACATAGTTCACAAACAACATTAATGTTGGCCACGGGATTTACATTCAAGTTTTCAAACTTTTTAAGAAGCATATCAACTTTAGAAGACAAGGTAGTAATGACATCAATATTGTACTTACACAGGAATCCCTGCGGTTGTTCCCTCTCATTGAACCATTGATAGTGATTCAGGGCTATGTTCTCTATCAAGTCATATGCTTCGTCCACCGTCTTATTCATTAGTGCACCTCCTGCAGCGGCATCAATTGTCTCCCTTGTTCTATGTGTGAGACCATTGTAGAAAGTATGCACAATTAACCACTTTTCAAGCCCGTGGTGAGGGCACATCCTTAGGAGCTCTTTGAATCGCTCCCAAGCGTCATACAGTGATTCGCTTCCCGTTTGGCTAAAATTTGTAATCTTCGTCCGAATTTGAGCAGTCTTGCTCGGAGGGAAGAAACGTCCAAGGAATGCTTCTTGAATTTGGTCCCAAGTTGTAAAAGAGTTGGGTGGGACTGAAATTAACCACTGTTTCGCCTTATCCTTTAGAGAGAAAGGAAAAAGGCGCATCCGAATTGCTTCCGGGGTAACATTCTGAATACGTGTGGTATCACAATATTCAAGGAATGTTTGGATGTGGAGATGAGGATCTTCGAAAGTGGTGCCGCTATATTGGTTATTCATAACCATAAGCAAAAGTCGCGGCTTTATCTCAAAGTGTGCCGCTCCGGCATTCGGCACAACAATAGGGGATCTAGTTCCCGGGGTACTTGGGTTAACAAAGTCCCGTAGGGTCCTGGCAGGTGTTTGCGGTTCTCCGTCCATGTGTTTTTGTAGAGTTTCTCTAAATCTCCTTAGTCTTTCGTGAAAGCTTCTTTCGGGTTCCGGATCAAAGTTATCAACAAATGTCCGAGACCGTTTCATAAACTACAAAAAAAACACTTGAAGAAAAATTAAACGTAACAGATTATAGGACAGGAAAGCAAAATAGTAAAAACAAAATAAAAACTAAAAATTTGTAGTAAAGACAAAAAATAAAAAGTAAACCGTTATCCCCGGCAACGGCGCCAAAAACTTGTTAGAGTCGAAACCTAACGGTTTATTTTATATCCGCAAGCGCACGGGCTATTGTAATATAGCGGGTGCAAGTACGAGTCGATCCCACAGAGACAGGGTTTACTTAAGGGATATTTTTGTCTTTTAGAAAGTATAGAAAGGATTGGGGGGTAGATAAAATTTGTTTTTAGAATAATAGAGAGATCATAAACAGAAAATACTTTTAATTTAAATCTTATAAAACGAAGCATTCTTGGGATTGGAAATCATACACATATTCTTATTCATCAAATTGTCATTGTCTTAGAAATAAAAGGTTTTCATAAAAAGCAAGGATGGTATGTTAGGCCTACGCTATTTCGGGCTAGGACAATAGCGTTTGTATTCTTCACTAATTATGTCCTAACTGTTTGAGAAATCCGTTTATGTTTGCCCCCGCCCTGTCACAAACGGGCATTCCGGCTTATCTCTAGCTGACCATAATTAGTAAGAATCCATTAAGGACGAAAAGTCAACATACTTTCCATTAAAGGAACATCCCTAGGCCATTGAACTACTCTCGTGATCAATAAACCTAGTTTCTTTATATGGTTCCGTCAATTGAGATTCTCCGCTAGGTACTTCTCTCAATTATTGAATCATACAAATTGGATATCGCCATTAAGTAAGGCATTTAGAGAATAATATAAAGAGATTGTTTTAGATGAAGAAAGAAGATAAGACTAGTTATTTTTAGATGATGAATAAGCATGCTTTTGAAGTTTCCAACCCCAAGAATATGGGGGATTACTCACAAGCCATTTATAATATATAAGCAATTAAAATAAGAGATTGAGTAAGAAAGACTTATGATGAACAAATGCTTGGAAATAATGCTTCACTTTTATTGCTCTTCTTCCAAAGTGACTTCAAGAACAAAATAATGACTTGATCTTCAAATCTCCTTGGAAATTGTTATCACAAGTATTTGTATTTTCTATCTATCTAATATCGTAGTTTCTCTCTAATAATTCGTGTTTTAGACTCGATCACTAGGGTCCTATTTATAAAAAGGAGGGAACTCTTCAATCGGGTGCAACCAAAAGGTGCCTTTACGTCTGCGATCGCGTTTTGCACGGCCGCGTCAAGGAAGTTGCACGGCCGTGTGACCCTTGGCGCCGATTTGAATTTAAGTCTTGACACTTCGCACGGCCGCTCCTATATAAGCTGCACGGCCGCTCCATAAGATGACACGGGCGCTCCCTCTTCAAGACACGGCCACTCTATAATTTAGGGCCAAAAATGGCCTGAAAAAGGCCAAATGCACGGCCGCTCCATCTTTGCTGCACGGCCGCTCTGTCTGAATTTTAACTTTGTGTGCTTGATTTGGTTGGTGCTCTCCCAAGTCTTTTGCCTTGAAGTGTCCAAGTATCCTCTTGATAAAAATGAACCTAAAACCTGTCTTAAAAAGCAAGAAAAATACCAAAAGCGTAAAATCTAGAAAATAAGGAAAAGGAACTAAAAAGTATATGAAATGAAATGAGAAATGATGATTTATGCAATAAAAAGTATATAAAAATAAGGATAAATGACTATATAATAGTCACTTATCAGGAGTCCGTCTTATCCCCCGAAGATTATCAACAAAGGTCAATAGCCCCGTTTGGGCCATCATATCTCGAACCCCTTCAAGGTACTTGATCTTGTCCCACAAAGCTCTCGCCAATTTTGGACTCCCACGGCAATTCTTCGTCGGCCTATATGACTGCAAAACAGAGGAAAAACAAAAAGGGCAATGTTAGAAATCATTCCATGGCAAAAACTCAATGAAATAAAAGAAAATTTTCATTGGGGCATTTTATCGAACACTTGGCGTGCTTACAAGAAAAGCTTGCCCAAGGATGCAATGGATAATTCGAATCAACCTCTCCTATAATCCATGATATGTAGGAGACTCATACGCACACAACACAGCAACAAGCATCCAACAAAATGCACAAAATCAATACATGCAAGAAGTAACCTAGTTCTAAGCATGGACAAAAACAAAGAAAAATAGCCATTGATGAAGTTGGGATTCAAGTGGGTTCAAACTCAATGCAATACAAGAAACAAGAGTTGAGAGAGAAGCTCTTACCAAACCTTCCCGAACGGCGGTGGAGATGTGCATGTGCCTATCGAATGTGAGGTCATCGCGGGGGTAGTCCTTCCCGAGCAAATAACTTCCCAAAACCGGATTCTTCCGCTCTTGAGCCATGTATTGTGGAGGGAGGAAGGATTGAATGTTGTTTGGGAGGGAGAAATCAATAAACAAATCACGAAAAATTGCAAAGAAAACGACCTTGGCTCGAGCTAGGGAGGGAATTTGAAAAGGATGTTTTCAAAATTAAAAAGAGGAGTTGCTGTTATATTAGCCCCGACAGTACAAGTCTCGCACGAGATAAGATGTATCGCGCGAGATATACCTTCTGGAAATTAACAAAATTGTCCTCGACAATAAGCGTCTACGCAACGTCAAAATTCAAAATTTTGACACATTTACCCTTGGAAATGATAAACTAGCAAGGAAATGTGGAAAAATCGGCACCGCAAGTCACGGAACGAGCCGAATGTGACGCCCGCACGATCGCCCGGTATGGCACCAGTCGCCCGAAAACCAACTGATCCAAAAAATCAACTCAATCCACATGATTCAGAGCCCAGAAAGATGAATCATCGAATTAAAATCCCGGTCCAACGCCCAGACAGGTGGATCGTCAATAGAAAAAGCCCGGTCCGACGCCCAGATAGGTGGATTGTCATCATAAAAGCTCGGTCCAACGCCCAGATAGGTGGATCGTCGAACCAAAAGCCCGATTCAACGCTCAAATAGGTGGATCGTCGAACCAAAAGTCCGATTCAACGCCCAAACAGGTGAATCGTCATCCTCAACAACAAAAAAGCCCGATTCGGAGCCCAGAAAGGCGAATCGTCACAAAACCGACAGGACTCAAAGGATCGAAAAGGTAAGCCTTTGTTTTCTAACATAATTCCCGTATGTTCAGAGCCCAGACAGGCGAATCTTCAAACAGGCAGGTATATTTAGAATTGGGTCTTGATTTGATTCCTCAGTATGAATTTATCTTTCAAAACAAAATCTCCTCGATTTTCAAAATACCTAAAGCAGCCTTTTCGTGTTTTGGAGTCGAACTACATGGTCTGATTCTCCGATAAAGATACGTAGGAATCCGTGCGGCCCGACCATCCCGATGTTCAGAATGATGTCTTTTCTATCGTCGACATGACTTCTTTCATAAGACTTGTCGACGAGGGGCTCTGTAGACACCCCATTCTGAACACATCGGATCATATTTATACCACTCTAAGTCTCGCTTTGAGTCAAGAAGTAGAAATCCACCATTTCGTCATGTTTCATTAAGTTTTGACTAACCACCGTTAGTTTGGGACTAAACTGCATACGAGATAACGAGGAAAGGACATAATTGTCCAACATAAGCAATATCTCGCATGGAATGGCGTGTCTCGCGCGAGATATTATCCCTCTGCAGCATGCAGAAGACAGTTTCCTCGTCGATTTCAACCTCTTTTCGGGATAAAATTTTATCCATCCGGCCAACCAATAGAGTTTGGGGTCCAGAACCTTCTGAAAAGGTTTTACCTCTCCACCTCTACCTATCCAACCCCTATAAATACTGGGTGACTTCCAAGGATCAAAGGACCACGAATTTTCACAACACACACATATTTTGTTGGTTTCTTTCCTTGAAAGAATCCTACAAAATCACCCTAAAAACTACCTCAAAGTTTGTTTGTCAACCTTGTTGATAAAAAAAAACATCAAAATCCTAGTCAAGGACTAAGGCGAAGCTCTGTCCGTATCAAGATTCGATTCTAAACTTGAGTCGAAACTCTGCCCAAATCACCTCACGCAAGGTAACCCCCTAAATCCCTTTCTAATTGATTATTAGAGTGGTATAAATCTATTGAATCTAGGATCGGCCTAGAGCCTCTCCAAATCATGGGAACGGTCTCGAAGCAATCGATCCTACATTCCGTTTAACCCCGTTAAATGGATCTTTATTTGTTATATTTGAAATCTTCTTCTCTTCTCTGAAAACCTCTCTTTTCTTTAGCAAGACCGATCTCCGGATTGGGTGGAATGGATGCTCCTTGACCTACCCATTCCATAACCTAAACCCCGAACCCAATCTCTTTCAAAAAAAATGATTTTTCTATGTTTTCCAAACGAATAATATAGGTGGCGACTCGAAATTAATCACGACGCTCACAATTACGGACATATTGCTAGTATTACACCTGATTATGATAACCCTCTTGTGCAAGAGACTCATGGCAACTATGGGACTACTATCCCTCTTGCCAATAGAGGACTGCCACCTCTTCCACCCCTGAATGATGGGCTGCCACTGCTAGGTATAAACTTGCGTTCGAGTGGACAACTAATAACAAAAATTCCCCTGAATCCTCCCCGTTGTCGGCGACGAGGATGACCATCTGCTAGTCAGGCGGGGAGGAATGGCGCCTAGGGAGGCATATGAACATCCCCACCACAGATTGATTGCAGTTCTGGACCGCCAGATGGACACTCTGCAATGCATTTACGAAACACTAAATGCCTTGCTACAGTTAGACTCGGATCATTCTCTAGCTGAATTTATAAGACCCATTAGGACGGGAAATTCCCTTGGAGGGGCGAGTCGCTTTGATAGGCGTGGTAATCAGGGGAATAGAGAAAATCTTCACCCCAAGTCCCCCACATCGTGACACTGCTGGTATATCCAAGCAAATCCCCGTTCAGGATGTTTATCCTCGTCATAGAGCTCCTGGACATGGGAATGCCCGAGATGGAGATTTGAGAAACCAGTTGAATAATCAAAGGGACCAGGAGGTTAACTCGACTGACTTGAGAGCAAGGCTCAGTCATGTTAGGAAAAAGACCCCTCATCGTCAAAATCTTTCTCCTCGATATAAGAGTCTTCCTCGACCTAGGAGTCCTCCTCGGCACAGGAGACCTCCTCGTTACAGGACTCCTCCCTACTAGAGATAGCTCCCAGGAGGGATAAAACCCCTCCTCGTTATTTTAGGCCATTAAATGGCAGAGCACAATCTGAATATGGAGATAATCTCCAGCAACATGAGGAGCAAAGCCTAGTGAATGGACACAAAGAAAAAGAGAGGACCCAGTTCCCATTATAACTTGGGGATTGATGCAAGAGATATTCTTCTCTTGAAAAAGAGAATTGATGAAATGGAAATGGGAAGGAAGGAAGTCGATGAGGATGATACTAGTGCTACTCGTCCTTTCTCCCAGCGGATTAATGATCTACCTCCCAATCCAACTCTCAAGATCCCAAGCTTGAAAAATATGCGGGACCACAGATGCATGAGACCTGTACAAAGTTTCGAATCCACCATGGCCCTCCTCATCAAGGCAGATGATATTTTCTGCAAGGCTTTTTCGAGTACCTTTTCCGGAACAGTCATATCCTGGTCCCGGTAGCAAAACAAAGGAAGCATATATAGCTGGAAAATTATGAGGAGTAGGTTCCTGAATCACTTTGTAACGGCTGGGAAGATAAAGAAAATATTGACGGATCTTGCCAACGTTGAACAAGGTAAAAATGAAACCACTCTAAGTTATTACAACCGATTTAGAGCCATGGCTGACCAGGTGGAGGAAAGCCTAACTGACCGGGAGGTGATAGTCTACTTTAACTCCGGACTGAAATTGGACAATTGATCTATGAGATCTCTTCTAGGGAGCCTAAATCGAAATCTGATTTGTACAATGTGGCCTACGCCATAGCCATGGCGGAAGAGAAGAGCAAGAAGAGATCTGAAAAATCGAAAACGGATGCAACTGGCAGCAACCAGGCTTCCAATGGAATTAGTTACAAGGGAAAAAATAGAACTCGGGCTACAAAAAAAATTGAGGTATTCACCCCACTTGCTAAACCTATCACGAAGATTATGCAATTGGTAAACCTACCAGATTCCCGACCACTAAGTGATAGGACAAAGCACGTCCGGGACAATTCCAAATATTGTGCCTTCCACAAGGACCACGAACATGATACGGAGAATTGCATCTCCATTAAAAGAATGATACAAATGTGGGTTGATGAAGGTAAATTTAACCTCTATGTAATGCTAAAAGATAGCAAGCGAGGAATATATGATGATGATGATAGAGAGGAAAGGGAGGACAGACCTCCTAGAGCAAAACTCCATGTTATAAGGGAGTAGACAGTCTACAACAAGAAACTAAAAGATCAAATACATGAACTCATCAAAGTCTACCACATCCCCGCCTGGATCCATAAAGAGGAGGAAGTCATTAGCTTCTCCCTAAATGAGCTAGCGGGGAGTCGAGCAGTTCGCGAACAACCCTTGGTGATTAAGGGGAGAATTAATAATTGTGAATCAGAGAGACTGCTCATTGACTCGGGGGCCTCCAGGGACATTCTATATTACTTTACCTTTCAGAAGATGAATCTGAAGGATAGCATGCTTGAGTGAGCCATACGACATACGCTGGTAGATTGAAAGGTTTCACCAACTATGGGAACCGTTGACTTATTACTTGAAGTTGGTGAACACCCCTTCCGAGCGGAGGCCACAATAACATTCGTAGTCATGGACTTAGCAAGTGACTATCATGTCATCCTAGTCATTCCAAGTCAAGGCAAAATTGGGATGGTCGCCTCACCCCCAGCGGGTTAAGTTCCCAACTCCGACAGAAATTGGATGTGTGAGAGTGACCCTCAAGGACTTCTTGGAACATGTAATGAAGACAAGAAAAACGGCTAGAAAAATAGAGGTTGACACACCAGAGGAAAACATGAAAATTTCTAAATCTATAAAGACTATCAACGCCAGTTCTAGGCTTCACCGGATGGTGACGATGGGAGAAGACATAGAGAAATAATCATCGAGAGTTTACAATTTCGGAACGGTCCAGAAATTGAGCCCGTGAATTAATTGGAAGAAATAATACTCAATCCAGACTACCTACAGAAAGGAATAAAAATTGGTGGGCAACTCTCTTTGAAATAAAGGGAGGAGATCATCGCCCTACTAAAAAATAACCTAGATGTCTTTGCCTGAAAAGTCGAGGACATGAGGGGAATAAAAGAAGAGGTGGCTATTCATAGGCTGGAGGTCGACCCGTCTGCTAAACCTATCAAGCAGACAAGAAGAATTTTCGCTAATGACAAGGAAGATGCAATTAAAGAGGAGGTACAAAAATTGCTAAGTGTTGAAATTATCAGAGAGGCAACCTATCAAGTTTGGTTGACCAATGTTGTAAAAACAAAACAGGAAATGGCGTATGTGTAGACACTCCATTCTGAACCAATAATTTATGGTTACACTACTCTTCGTCTCTCTATTATGTTTTGATGAAAGCATATCAGTTTCGTCATGTTTCGTTAAGTTTTTAACTAACCTCGTTAGTTTTGGACCTAACTGACTAACAGAATAAATTAAATATAATTATTTAATGTTATTTTGAAAATATTAGGAGTGGAGTAGTGAATTGATAATAATTGAAAATTTAACTAAACATTTCATTATAATCCTCAAGGTGCTTAAGTGTAAGAAGTATAAATTAAGGATTTAAAGTTGAAAAGGTTTATGGATTGGAGGAGCCTAGGTGTAAATTACTTAATGTTTATCCCTTCTTATTTTGATAATGAAGAAGCCTCATTTTAAAACAAAACCCTCTTTCTCCCTCAACCAAGCTCAGTTCTTCTTCCATGGAAATTAAAAAAATACTAGGTTTATTTCCTCCTTCCAAAATTCATAATAAATTCAATTCTTTTCCGTTCTTCGATCCGTCTTCACCAAAATGTTCGAAAAATTGAGGGGATCTCATCTAGCCGATCAAAGTCCTTCTTAATTTCAAAGTATTTTGGTAAGTTATTATATTTTCCTTCCATGGCATGCCCATGTAGAGTTATAATTGTTGTTGTTGTTATATAATGGTTAAATATGATTTTTGGATCATCTTATGGAGTTTGGAAATGTTAAAAATGGGTCTTTGACTTGGTTGGAATGATTTAAGAAAAAAGGTGAGTAAATTGATGGTTTTGATAGTCTAGAGTGACTACGTGACCTAGGGGGGCAGTTATGAATTGAGTGAGTAACATTAAGTGTTTTATGCGGGTACTCAGTTGTTATGGCAGGAATTGAGGATATACCGATAGTTAAAGAGTTGAGGAATAAGAGCATTCCACTTGTTAGGGTCGTATGGAGGATTGATTATGTCGAAGAATCGACTTGAGAACTTCGGAAAAAAATGGAGTGAAAATATTTGTGGTTGTTTGGTTTTCTCGGTAAATAAATTTAATATTCGGGACGAATTTTCTTTAAGGGGGAGTGAATGTAACGACCCGAACCCTAGGCACTAGTTTAATCACGTGATGAGCACGTGTATATGGAGTGCAAATTATATTATTTATTGTTTCGCATTTTAATTGTGGTAATTATGTGTTAGTTTAGCACTTTAATAATTTATATGATATTTTCAATATGTTAATAAATTAAATATAAGTATTTAATGTTATTTTGAAAATATTAGGAGTAGAGTAGTGAATTGATAATAATTGAAAATTTAACTAAACATTTCATTATAATCCTCAAGGTGCTCAAGTGTAAGAAGTATAAATTAAGAATTTAAAGTTGGAAAGGTTTATGGGTTAGAGAAGCCTGGGTGTAAATTACTTAATGTTTATCCCTTCTTATTTTGATAATGAAGAAGCCTCATTTTAAAACAAACCCCTCTTTCTCCCTCAACCAAGCTCAGTTCTTCTTCCATGGAAATTAGAAAAATACTAGGTTTATTTCCTCCTTCCAAAATTCATAATAAATTCAATTCTTTTTCGTTCTTCGATCCGTCTTCACTAAAATATTCGGAAAGCCGAGGGGATCGCATCTAGCCAATTAAAGTCCTTCTTAATTTCGAAGTATTTAGGTAAGTTATTATATTTTTCTTCCATGGCATGCTCATGTAGAGTTATAATTGTTGTTGCTGTTGTTATATAATGGTTAAATATGATTTTTGGATCATATTATGGAGTTTGAAAATGTTAAAAATGGGTCAATGACTTGGTTGGAATGATTTAAGAAAAAAGGTGAGTAGATTGATGATTTTGAGGTGAAAGAGTAAGTGTTATGAATTCTTTCAATTAATGTTCATTCCATATTTAAATTGAATATTGTTATTGAATAATTGTTGTATATTAAGCTTGGGCATTTTAATGGGTTTTCGAAGAAATAGAAAAGAGGTTCTGGGTGTATATGGTGAATTGTTGCTATAATGGTTGGTTTGAAGTAAAAGGTGTATATAGGTATTGCATGACAACTTTGGATATATTTTACTTAGAGTTGGAATTATAATGGTTGTATATAATTTTGGGTATATTTTACTTAGAGTTGGAATTATAATGGTTGTATATCACTTTGTGTATATTTTACTTAGAGTTGAAATTATAATGGTTATATATCACTTTGGGTATATTTTACTTAGATTTGGAATTATAATGGCTGTATATCATTTTGAGTATATTTTAGGGTTAATGACAACTTAGGGCCTGTAGTATAGGGGCGGTACCATATTGGGGTCTGAAGTCTTAAAACTATCATTTTGGGGCCCGAATTTATAATTTTGATCAATTTGGGGCTTTTTGACGTAAAACGTTAAAAAATCCCGTTAAGTGACAATGTGCGAGACATGTGACATTCAATGAGGGCATTTTGGTCATTTCGCGTTGAGACCAGACTTCAGACCCTAAATTGACATTTTTCCTATAAAATAATAAATAAAAATATTTAATTTTTTTTACAAAAAATAATTAGTAAATTATCCAATTTATAAAATATTTTTTCGAACATTAATAAATTATTTTAGTAGCATTATTATATTTAAACTAAAGCTAAATATTTCATTTTTTAAAGGAATATACATTTATTTCATTGATTATATAATGAATAAAAAAATTATAAAATAAAAAAAAATTTACAAAAAAAAAAAAAAACTCAAGGAGTTTCTTCTCAACCCACCACCGTGTAAGTGCTCCAATTTGAGCTTGTTAGCATTTTCGTTAGAAAATTAACGAAAGTTATAACATTACTAACATTCCTAACATTCCTAACTTTTCTAACAAAGTAAGGGTAAAATGGGCATTGCCATTTAAAGTTAAACCAAGAAAAGAATCTCAAAAAGCAAAAGAAATAAGAAAAATCCGAATTGGGCAAGTTGAAAAACATAAAGCTATTGGATTTTTGAATTTTATTCTTCCTTTGTCCAAAGCTTGAAGTTGTAATTAATGAACGAGGCACGCCGTCAATCATATCCGCGCGGACATGTTTGTCAATTTCGAGAGGGCTATAAATTGAACCCTCCTCTCTCGGTTTACACAACACAATTTGATCACAAGAACGAAACTGGCGAAATATAGAGAGAAAACAGTGGGAATCCTTAGATTGCCACCATTTTCTCTCCAATCTTTCCCAAATCTTACTCACTCACAAACACTTCAAATCACTCTCATACATACTCTCATACATACACCAATCCAAGCTCAAATCACCCTATAGGAGGAGGATTAGAGAGAAAACATAGAGGACTTCATTGTTATCTACTTGTTTTCTCTTTAACCAACTCAAATCATCAACCCTAAACACCCTCAAATACTCTCATATTCAAGCCTTAAACACTTTCACATTCAAGCCTTCAAACACAAAACACAAGGAAGATAGGTATAACCTCCCTCTCCTTACCCTAAAATTCATCCATGCATGCATTTTCAAGCTACAAAATGTAGTTCTTTCATCTTCTTGCTTTAGATCTAAGAAGATCACCATGGAAGACCATCTCCATGGATGATCTTCTACAAAGATCAAAATTATTTTCAAGTTCTCTTACTTTCTTGCAAAGAAAACTCATTTTCAAAACCCTAAAACCCATTTTCATACATCAAATCTCATTTTCAAAGGATAAAATTCCCCTTCCCAAGCAAATGAAGTGCTTAGTCCTAATGTACCCCAAGGATGGTTTGATATAGTTGATTCACCACTAAAATGTCAAGTGATCACTAATCAAAACCTAGGGAAATGGGGACAAGCATGGATGCAAAACCCCCTTTAAAATCATATTTTCTTTCTTGAGAAGTTGCTGTCCAGTAGCAATTTTCTCAGACCTCAGTCCATTGTCTAATTTTTTGGATATAGATAAACTTGGAATTTGGTGTTGACTACAAAATACTTTTTGTAGCCAACATCCAGATATTTCCATACATATTTTTACTTTATTTTTTTCGTGAGTAAAACTCCTTTTTTCAAATTTTCTTTTAAAGGTCAGTTCATCAGTCTCTGGAAATCCAGATTTCAGATCTGAGATTTCCAGAAGGTTTTGACCCCTCAAATCATCTCCAAAATGAAAAGTTCTTTTACAGAAACCTTTTTTAAGGTGTTTTGAACATTTTTCATTCCCGGACTTTTCCCAGATTCTGGAGTTTTCAAGCCCTAAAGTCCATTTCAAAGTCAAGGGTCAACTGCTTTTTTCATTCTGGCAGAAATGGTTTTCAACTTCCAAAAATCTTTTGAGTTCCAAATCTCAACCCAAAAATCACCCAAAAAATCATGGGATCAGTTTAAAGTCTTGAAAAGATATCCCTATTTTTACTTTTCTGAGTTTTAAAGTATTTTGGCCAAAACACACACACACACACACACACAAATGATTTTCAGCTTGGAAGACTCGTTTTACGAGGCATTCCGGGTGCACACTAACGTCCTTCCCGGCGTGTAACATGACCTCCGAACCTAAAATCTCTGATCTCGGGCTTTTTTCAAAGTTTTGGCCCTTAAAACAAAAATGGCGTGGCGACTCCGTTTTGATTTTCACAAAAAAAATCGGGCATCATCACAGTGGCGACTCCGCTGGGGACTAACAAGTTTTATCTTTCAAAAAAAAAAGAAAAACTTTTGAGGGTCAAGCTTCCGTCTCAACATTTGAAAATCCTTTGCTTTGTGTGTGTTGACTTTTGCACAATTTTCGTGTTTATTTTTGGCCGCCTCGAAAAAGTCAAAATTTTGACTGTCGGAATAATGTCCCTAACTGTCGGAATTTTTGTGCTTATGTGCTTATGTGTTCATAAAATTTTCAAAAAAAAATTTTCAAAAAAATTCAAAAAAAAATCATTCATCATGCCTTTTTAAGACACATAAAAAAATTTCTATTTTTCTCAGAAAAAGAAGATAGACTGCTTGCACACTATGCGCACGTGACCTTACACTGCACACTACGTCCCTAACCCGGGGAAATCCTTGTCGCGGTCCGTTTGGTCTTATTACGCCTCTCGGATGAGCACAGGACTACCCAAACATCCCATGGAGCCTCGTGTCGACCATGCACTTGTCCGTGACACACTTTGTCCGAGACCCGGTTGGTTTTTAGTCCGGTCTCGTGTCATGCCCCGTACGTGTATAGACCTTTCCTTTCAAGCCTTTGTCGGCATACCGACTCAATATCTTTCGGGACCCTAATCGCCGAAGTTACTCGCCGGTTTTCCGCCGCAGACTTTGACCAAGATATTGACCGGCGCCTTGACTTCGGCTCGGCGGCACAAATTATACACCGACTCCCAAAGATTGACACTGAGTCATCAAGGATTAATGATTATTCCATGCCTAATTACGGCTTAACTGACGACAAGTCAAGATCAATTGTGGACGCTTATCAGTCCAAAACATGCCGACTTTTCGTCGAGCCCTCGGACATGATCTTGACTTTCGACGTCAGCCTTGTCCGTAATTTACATCGAATGCTCGTTAAGACTCGATTACCCTCCAGACTTTTAGGATCGTTTTTCTTTCGGTCGGTGGGACCCGCTTGCCCTATAGGACCCTCGCCCGGGGCTGTCCACCCTGGGAGGTCGAAATACAGGTGGAATACGAGGGGCTTATAGATGTAGTGACGGGGCCCACTGATCCAGGAATCAGAGTAGTTCGCAAAAAAGAAGAGCAATCTTTTCCAACCGATTAGGTTAATAAAACGTGTTTTAAGTAAACATGAACAAATAACTGCATGTTGCATGAGCCTTAAGCCTGAACACCAACCTGTTTCGCTTTCCGAGTCTGAACCACACCCTTTTGTGCCTTCCACAGTAAGCTAAGTTTGGATCGAGACCCCGGGTCATCGTTTGTTCATCTCAGTAATTCCGAAGTCAGATACTTCGTCGGTTTCCTCCTTCGCTTCAGTTCAAAGTTTCAGAATGGCCAACTCAGAGGAGAACGGTGGGGGACGTACAACTCCGCACCCTGAAAATCCGCAAAATGACGAACAGTGGAATCAGATGGCTCAGATCAGTCAGTTATTGGAAAGTGTCAGAACCCAGGGGCTAACGATTGTTCGCCACCCTAATGGAACCTTTACGATTGATGCGGAGATTGGAGCTAATTACCCTCCTGGACATGCCAACTACCATCAAATGCCTTGTTCCTTTTCGTGTGGAACTACTAATGGGCCAAGCATCCCCCAGCCTATCACTCAGCCTGCCTCTCGGCCGCATCGTATCGATCTTGGTCAACTTCCCCCCGGCGCCTCTCAGTTTTCACCTTTGGGTTTCAATCGAGTCATTTTACGCACGGCTTGGAATGGGTCGGTTCGCTACTCCAAAACCTCGCCCGGCCCGGGCCATCGATGCTGGAATTGGTCGCCAAGACATCTCGGCCCTACGGCTCGATACTCCTCAACAACCCGATCTAGGTCAACCCGCCCCCGTGCCTCTCAGCCTCACCACTAGGATTGAATCGGTTGGCTTTCGCCCACGCTTGGAAGGGGTCACTACTTCACAAGATCGGGCTCGGATCATCATCTCGGAATGGGACAGCTTCACTTCTCGTGCTCCATGGTTCGAGGGGGCCGCCTTGCTTCCTCCAATTCTCGAAGCACACTTGCCCCTATGATACCGCAAGATCACATGGGTCACTGTGCTTTTATCACCACTTCATCGGGTTCACCGTATTCACAATATCCTCCAAGCTCTACCCTGCCCCTCCGGTTGGGAAGTCCGACAAGGTCAAATGCTCCTCATCAAATTCTCCACCTGCTACATTACGCAAGCTGCTCCTGCTCATCAAGTACAGTATGCACATTGCCCTTGTAGTCACGTTCCCCAATATGGTCAAGACACGTCCAGTCCTACTGTTACGATGCCTCAAACCTCATATTTTCAGCAGCCTTCTGGATCCGCACTCACTGCTCCCTGGTATCCACCCATTACGAGCCATATATCCTCATCTTCGGCAACCGCCAGGCCTTATGAGGAGGGTTACGGTCACGATTTTAATGCTCAGGTTGTCATACCTCCCACCAAAATACTTCCTACTATGGTTCCATTTGCTGATGCCAATCTTGTGGCGGGTCATGCAGTCCTAATGTTCCTATTGACTCATCCAAGGGATTATTGGTAGAACCAATTAAGAAGGTACAAGAAAATCCTAGCAACGAGAGTATCGACGATCGCTCGACTCGGGCCATCTCACCATATCAATCTTGTGTATCTGACACGAATGAAGTTTACAAAAGGTCGAATCTCGACGATTACATTGATGATTACATCAAAAGGGTTCGTGCACGGGAAAAGACTACGAGTCTGAACATGTCTCGCCGCTATAAGCCTTACCCTTCCAACACGGCTCCGACATCCGGTAAAGGAAAGAAGGCATTGTGTACAATTGACGGCCCCCAAAAGCAACCAAGAAATGGTGGTCCTTTAAGGCAACGAGAACGTTTTGATGATCTTGGGATGCCCATGGGCTTAATTTTCAAGGGCTTAGTAAGGGTAGGCCTTTTGGAGCCTCTCAAGGACTACCATCCAAGGAGCTCAAATGCACCTCTCGACATGAGTAAGCACTGCGCCTTCCATGATCATTATGGCCACACGACCGACAACTGCATAGTCTTGAAGAGAGCGGTTCAAAGGTTAATCGAAACGGGCAAGCTTCGAGCGCCCCAATGGACCAAAACCGGCAAACCCCGTTCGTAATGGTGACCAAGTCAATGACCAAATCTCGAATCCCAAGGATTTGGGTGTTCCCTTAAGCAAAGTTTTAAATAGCTTGCTAGAGCAGGGTCTCCTCGAACCCATGAGAAACTATCAGCCCAAGGATCCCAAAATCCATTCTGACACCACTAAGCATTGTGCTTTCCATCAGCATCACGGTCATACGACCGACAACCTGTACATGCCTTTGAGAAAGGCGATTCAGTGGATTAATTAAGAAGGGTAAACTCGAGCGCCTCAGATGATCTCAACCCCGCCAATGATCATTTCCCAAACAACGCGAATGTAAACATGATTGAATTTTATGATTCAAACTCGTGAATTCAATGGACTCGACAAGCCGAGATGATTTAGTCGCAACAAATGTTGAGAATGGATGGTTTGACCGCAACAAGCATGTGGCCATGGAAAAGCCGGATTTGGTGAAACGCTTTGAACTCTCGCCCTCCGATAAGTTCACGAATGACGCCAAGGTTAAATGGGATGATAATGATCTCGATGGCGAGATTTGGCGTAAAGCGGTAAGGATACAAGAAATCCGATGATTAGGAAGGAAGAGTTAGTCCCGGCTTTGGAAAACGCCCATAAGATTCATGAAGAAACGGTGACCACCGCTCATCAATGCTCTCCGCCGCCATGGAGTTCGTGTAAGCTTGAGGCGAATGGTTCCTCGGTCATGGTCGAAGATGAGACTTCGTAAACAAGTGATTTCAGTCCCTTCATCCTATAACTCTCCATCCCACGGCCAACACCTCCCTCCATCCACATATGATCCCTTGCCAAGGACAATTCCTCTTCACTTTCCAAAGACCTCAGCCATTAGGGCTCCATCGCCCTCGCCTCCTCGTAACGAGTTGGGCTCCATCACACTGTTCCTCAATTTCAAAGAATACCGCCAGCTTTATGCTCCAGCCTTCACATAATCGGGCTTGAGCTATGTGGCTATGTTAAGCCTCTACACCCACCCGAATGCGATCATGAGTTGCTAAAAGAAAATCCGGATGCCACAAGTTTTCCGTTGTCGTCTACCGGACTTAGTGAATTCACCCGTCGGTTTCACCGGTCATGCCGTGTTTCCTCTCGCCGATAAGAGTCTTGTTGCGAGTTCCAAAGAACTCGAATGTTCCCGTTGATCCCCATGTGGCAATATTGATAGAGCAAGTGAAACAAATGCAGGAGAAGCTTGATCTTATGATAAGTACTAGCACTCCTTTGACCCAAGATGTCGAACTGTGCAAAGAAATGATTCCGTCGCGCAAAATTCAAGTGCCCGAAGTGAGAGAATCCGATAGGACAACTCCGCCCTGCAGCACACTTGTCTAATGCCGGTTCCAAGCTTGAGAAAGGCCCGAAGACACAATCGCCTAGTATCACCCCTTTCACTCAAAAACAACCAGCGCATCGTGAATCCTCCCAAACAGAGCCCAATACCCCTCAAGGTCCTCTCGGGTTCACTTCCTTCCATCAATATGCTCGCCGACAAAGTTCGTCCCCGTGACTTTTCCGACCCGTTTCTTTTGGACAACTTGTGCTCGCCCCACCGCTCCATGGCCTCAAACTCCTCCACTCCCACCAAGATCATGGGCACGTAATCGATCACCGCCTCGGTCTGCGGTAATGGAATCGAAGTTACCGTAAAGATGGAAAGCTCAAGCGTCTTGGCAGCCCAACAACAAAGAGTAGCTAGACTAGGGGCTACCCATCCTTTAATATTAAACAGTCTTTTAGTCAACCTTCGTAGGTTCTAGTACTTTCTTCGTTCAATCAAGTCCTCCTTGGACATTGTAGTTAATCTTAAGTTTTCTATAAAAGAGTCTTTTTCTTTTCTCGCTAGACTTGAGACATTATTTGCACACCTACATTACATTTAATGAAATGGTTTTATTTTAAATGATCACTCGCATCGCTCAACAAATAATCTCTGAAAGTGATTAAGATTTTAATTAATTGGTGCGAGAAAGTCAACTAATGCCCTCCCTATACACTTTCCTCACCTCACAAAGGCCTCCATCAAGCCATACACTTTCCAAAACATATCCCCATCATCACCTTGATCAAGTCAACGAAGGCGGAAACATCAAGGGACAACAAAGGTCACTCAAAGATCGGGAGATCGACCCCATATCGAAAAAAACAGGGGCTTGCCTCCGCCCCCATGCATCAAGAAAGTTCAAGTAGAAGCTTGCCTTCGTCCTCAAGTGCTCAAAAAAAAAGCTTCAAAAAAAAAAAAAACAAAAGCTTCAAAAAAAAACAAAAGCTTCAAAAAAAAAAAAACAAAAGCTTAAAAAAAACAAAAGCTTCAAAAAAAAAAGCTTCAAAAAAAAAACAAAAGCTTCAAAAAAAAAACAACAGCTTCAAAAAAAAAAAAAGCTTCAAAAAAAAAACAAAAGCTTCAAAAAAAAAATGAGGCCAAGGACCTAGCACCGCCGATCAGAAGGTTTGACATATGGGCAAAATTAAAGCCCGAAGAACGGAAGTTGTCGACAACAAGGGAGCAGTTAAAGCAACGGCAAAAACATATCATAAGCCCTTAAGCTGCATCCAAAATCTTTCTCCCCCGATGAAGGACGACGATCAAGAAACAACGGAATCGCTCAAAATGACTTGTCAAGGAATCACCTCAAGGCCCGCACCTTATCATCCAAACTTCCTATCCGAGCCTTTTCACCAAAAGTACCACAAATGTTCATACCCCTTTTCTAAAGCCAAACACAGCTTCGGACCCGAACTACGGCGACCCGAGCTCCTCACAATGAGGGGAACGTAGGCAACCGTAAATGGTCCTGGTCATAAACACATTCAAATCCCGGAAAATCCGGCCTCACCAATAGCCTCTCCTATACACGATCCCTCTTCACCATTCGCCAACTTCGACTCTTGGTATCAGTTGACTTTCTCCTCATGATTAATCAAAATGTTTGTTCATATCGAGATTAGGGGTTGAATAACCCGAACATTAATAAAGGGTTTCAAGCAATCTTGTGATCATTTTGAATAAAATATATTTTCGTATGTCTCGACAAGTCTTCTTTTTCTACATTATAGGAAAAATAGAGCTAAACACTAATTTTCTGTCGCCAGGGGCTTCCATACACTTTTACAAACCTTTCTAAACTTATGCTCTCTCAAAAGAGTCAAACCCAAAGCGAGTTCTTTTGTGCCTTCGTCAAATGAGGCCATCAAATAATACAAATCGGGGATTCATCCCCACTTTTCGAAAAAAAATATATGCCCCCGCAGTATACATTCCTAAAATTGTCTTGCTTTTACATTTTCTTCCGGTTGACTAATTGAATAAAGAAAATAATAAAGTAAATATGGAAGGGTGGGTTGCCTCTTTTGCTACATGATAATTCAAGAACGTTGGTTCTTCACTCTGCTACAAGATGGGTTGGGTCTCTCGTTCGCATCGCCTACCGTGCCTACTGTGTTGAAGCCTCTCTAATTGTGTCGATTCACAAATATGAGACCGAGGCTTTGCCAAGTTACTTCTTCCAAATCAAGACTTCGCAAATACATCTCTTCGTACCAAGGCTCCACCAAGCAAGATGAGATTTGATCGCCATGTTGGTCATGGGCTAGTCAAGTGCTTCTTTGATGTCCAAGGACGAGGACGGAATTTTAACCAAGACCGTAAATTCATCATATTTCTATGGCTAATATTGGAACCCGAGTCCATAAAACTCCTTGTGCCAATCGAATGAGGTTTCGATGTTCATCCTTGGAAGATGTCGGCAATTTTGGTTTGACGATTGCCCTCAACCCCGATGGAACTTTCACTAGAAGAGGAAAAGGATCCCCATCCCTATCTTGGCCGTACAGACTACCACCACCTTCCTCACACTCTTCTCAACTTGCGAATCACCCATCCTTTCGGCCTCGGTCGATATACATTCGATTCGATGGGCCTGGTCGTTTGGGAAACAAATTGACTTCACCCAATTTGGGCCAAGTATGGTATGCCTTAAAGCGCCGGGGTCGGCTCGGTATGTCACAAATAGCTTTGGTATGCCTCGCGGTTCGGTACGCATCGGTCGGGAGCTTCTCGGTTACATCGCTTTGAAATGCCTTGACAAAGAACCCAGTTCAAGATGTCCAATCCACGGCACCGCACAAGCCTCACAAGATTCCTTCATGACCGTCTCAACAGACAAAGAAACCCCAAATACGTACTCATCGGGACCTACGCAGCCTAACGTAGCCGATCGGTTCACGGCTCCTCGGCGGGGGCAAAATCGGTACGGAATGTCTCCTCATGGTTGGGGATACCTCGGAATGCCACAAACAGATTGGAATCCCACCTCGGTTTAGAACCAATCTATCGTGGCCTTCGCAGCGAACAGCTTTGGAATGCTTCCACGATGCCGGTCCGGGGCAACGATCGAAGCCCTTCCTCAGGATGATGCTAGCTCGCCCGCTCCTCACACGGCCTTTCACAAATCCATTCCTCACTCAAGCTTCGATGGGTTACCAAGCCTCCATCCCAGCTTCATCGGAATCACCAGGACCGCAGTACCCCCTGGTCATGCACCTTCAGCTATGCAATTCAACAATCAGGGACAGCAGCCCACACTTAAGCCTACTTACGGGCCCCACTCTGGAAATCCAAGTTATCCAGCTACATCGGGGCTGCCTCCATTTCACCTATGTCCCCAGATCGGTCGTTCCCTCCACCTGTATGCCGCCAGTGGTAGCTCCTCTCTCTAGCTCAGTCGCTGGTTTGAATGCCATGGTTCCACCACAAGACCCTCATTTGGCTTGATTCGTGGAACGACACAAGGAAATGAAAGCACAGATTGCTGAATTGACTGCTAAGAAGTCTGCTTTCCGGCCAACGAACCCGGACTCCTTTGTTCCCCACAAATTCGTGATGCCTAATTTGGATCTCTTTGATGGCACTGCATGCCCGAAAACCCATCTGGACACGTATACCTTGGCAATGAAGGTCAAAAGGGGTGCCAATCGCCATTGGCCGACTATTTCGCTCTCTTTGAAGTCCAAAGGTGCTCTAAAATGGTTCTTCCGCTTAAAATCCGAGGCCGTGGCTACACGGGACCGGACTACTAGCCAACTTGGAGTGGGAAGCAAATAGATTTGACTCGCAGACAACAATGCAAAGCCCCGACGAGAACATCGGGGACTTTTACAAGCAAGATGGCAACTCCTCCTTTTGAAGAGGAACAACTAGACATCTTTCGATCACGCCCGAAACCACATCTCGAGGATCTCACTTAGCAATTTCCCTATCCGAATCTACGGGCAATGATCAATTCCGGGCTAAATTTGAGAGGGCTTACAATCGCCAGCCGAGTTGTCGCACTCGCTTACGGATACCGGGTTTCTTCCACCTCCAACATGACTCCCGAAAAGGGCAGGTGAGAACTGATCGAAAAGGGGACCCCAAGGACCCAATACAGCCAACAATCCATTCCCTAAAAAAGTAGGGTGAATATGATTGAAGCCACGAACAAACCAAGTGCCACTATGGCTAACAGCTCCTATATGGAAGGCACTCTTCGAAGAGAGGATTCTAGTTTCGTAGTCGGTATCAAAGATGGGTTTCTCCCTTCATGACAACTTCACCTTGAAGGCTCTCACGTTGATCGATTGGCTCGCATTTCATCGCATGTCGGGCCAAACCTTTAACCGGACCTCTGTAGTGACGCTTTGTCAAACTCCGGGGCTTCATCAAATCATTCGTAGAAAGATTCCGTGGTTTTCGCCATGTCTTTTCTATGGAATGGGGCTTTATCAAGTCACACCTATCTTCGAAGAAAGGTCCGGTCACCTCAACAACCGTCTTGGAGTTTCGGCTTTAGAACTTGGCATATGGCAACTCCCCGCATCATCAAAAGTTGAGAATTGGGAATCTCCTCATATCGGCATTTCGTCAAATCACAACTAACCCAAGCAAAAGAGGGTTCATTCATGTCAACATGCTTTGATTCTAGAGCCCGTCGCCGTCGCCTTCAAATGTCCGAGACTCGAAAAGAAATTTCAATCGAGACCCGGGTTCAAATCCAACTTCATCCCAAGATCAAAATTGACCTCATCAATAACATGCAATTCACCCGCGACTAAAGGATATCACCCCACCACTCAAAGCTTGTCCCAAACAAATAACAACACATATATCCCCTCTCATCACCATGCATTCCCACAAAAATCTCCCTGTGGCTCATGTAGCATGCACAAAACTTGAATCAATAGGAAAAATCCTAAGTGATTGAAAATCATAAATCGTAATTTCCCTGCCAAAAGCTTAGGCCAAGTGCATCTTCGAAAGCAAATAAACGCATCATCTCATAATCATTTTTGGTTCTATGCATGCATCCGCCATCATGAATGCCATATATGCATCTTCCTCTTCACTAACAAATGCAGGAATTCAAACGTAACCCCCCTTTTCGGCAAGGATGATCTTCACCAAAGACGACCTCAAATGGATGAAAACAGTCCCCAACATCCACAAACATATGAAGACCGCCTCCAGTGTCTACAAATCGGTCAGGGACGCCAAGCTCTCCAATACAATTCGGTCGGGGATGCCAAGTTCTCCAATACAATTCGGTCGGGGACGCCAAGTTCTCCAATACAATTCGGTCAGAGACGCCAAGTTCTCCAATACAATCCGGTCAGAGACGCCAAGCTCTCCAATACAATCAGGTCAAGGATGCCAAGTTCTCCAATACAAATCAGGTCAAGGACGCCAAGTCAAATCGGTCAAGGACGCCAAGCTCCCCAATACAAATCGGTCAGGGACGCCAAGCTCTCCAATACAATTCGGTCAGAGACGCCAAGTTCTCCAATACAATACGGTCAGAGACGCCAAGCTCTCCAATACAATCGTGTCAAGGACGCCAAGTTCTCCAATACAAATCAGGTCAAGGACGCCAAGTCAAATCGGTCAAGGACGCCAAGCTCCCCAATACAAATCGGTCAGGGACGCCAAGCTCTCCAATACAGTACGGTCAGAGATGCCAAGTTCTCCAATACAAATCGGTCAGGGACGCCAAGTTCTCAAATACAAATCGGTCAGGGACGCCAAGTTCTCAAATACAATGCGGTTAGAGACACCAAGTTCTCAAAAGCAAGAAGTCCCAATGTGAAGACAAGCTCAAAAACCTCTACAAGTTTGACGATCACCAAAGAAGATGCAGACTCAACCAAACTCCTCCTTCAGGTCAAAATGCCTCCAAAGACAAAGAAATCGTCGCGAAACCGTCCCACGAACGGCAACCTAACAACTCTTCATCAACATCACCCGTAGCCTCGGCTACATGTAAGCACAAAGACAAGTATGAAAGCATATCTTAATCAACTACTTTTCTAAAAGAACATTATCATCAAATCTTAGTGGCGACTTCCCAAAAAGCCAAACCTCAAATACTGTCAAACCATCAAAGACCATCCCCATCTATTTTCGAACTACGACCGGCTTGATTCCCTCTTAAGGATACGTAGGTAGCCTATCATTAGGTCCAGCCACTCGACCAGCACGGTCATCCTTTCCTTCGGCAGCAGACGTAAAACCGATTCCTTCAAATGAAGTCCACTAGAGGACCATCTATCCTAAAACGCCATCATCGAGGTTCGAGGCACCTAAGACGCCATCATCAAGGTTCAAGGCACCTGAGACGCCATCATCAAGGTTCGAGGCACCTGAGACGCCATCATCAAGGTTCGAGGCACCTAAGACGCCATCATCAAGGTTCGAGGCACCTGAGACGCCATCACCGAGGTTCGAGGCACCTAAGACGCCATCATCAAGGTTTGAGGCACCTAAAACGCTATCACACACAACACGAGAAAAGCGATAAATCGCAATCATCCCTTAGGGTGACTTCCCAAAAATAGTCAAACCATAGGGCGACTTCCCCAAAACAGTCAAAACCTTAGGGCGACTTCCCAAAAATAGTCAGACCTTAGGGTGACTTCCCAAAAACAGTCAGATCATAGGGCGACTTCCCCAAAACAGTCAAAACCTTAGGGCGACTTCCCAAAAATAGTCAGACCATAGGGTGACTTCCCAAAAATAGTCAAATCTTAGGATGACTTTCTTAAAACAGTAGGGTCGACGACTAAAGATAGTCGAAAGACCCGAACTACGACTGGCTTGATTCCTCTTAAGGATACGTAGGTAGCCTATTAAATAGGTTCAGCCACTCGATCACTTGATCATCCTGCCAAAATATGGAGCCTTACTCTTATCGACGACCCCGCTTCCTTCGAAAGCGTCATCGCCGAGGGGCTACTGTAAGTGCTCCAATTTGAGCTTGTTAGCATTTTCGTTAGAAAATTAACGAAAGTTATAACATTACTAACATTCCTAACATTCCTAACTTTTCTAACAAAGTAAGGGTAAAATGGGCATTGCCATTTAAAGTTAAACCAAGAAAAGAATCTCAAAAAGCAAAAGAAATAAGAAAAATCCGAATTGGGCAAGTTGAAAAACATAAACCGCCGGATTTTTGAATTTTATTCTTCCCGTCCAAAGCCCGAAGCCGTAATTAATGAACAAGGCACGCCGTCAATCATATCCGCGCGGACATGTTTGTCAATTTCGAGGGCTATAAATTGAACCCTCCTCTCTCGGTTACACAACACAATTTGATCACAAAGAACGAAACTCGCGAAATATAGAGAGAAAACAGTGGGAATCCTTAGATTGCCACCATTTTCTCTCCAATCTTTCCCAAATCTTACTCACTCACAAACACTTCAAATCACTCTCATACATACTCTCATACATACACCAATCCAAGCTCAAATCACCCTATAGGAGGAGGATTAGAGAGAAAACATAGAGGACTTCATTGTTATCTACTTGTTTTCTCTTTAACCAACTCAAATCATCAACCCTAAACACCCTCAAATACTCTCATATTCAAGCCTTAAACACTTTCACATTCAAGCCTTCAAACACAAAACACAAGGAAGATAGGTATAACCTCCCTCTCCTTACCCTAAAATTCATCCATGCATGCATTTTCAAGCTACAAAATGTAGTTCTTTCATCTTCTTGCTTTAGATCTAAGAAGATCACCATGGAAGACCATCTCCATGGATGATCTTCTACAAAGATCAAAATTATTTTCAAGTTCTCTTACTTTCTTGCAAAGAAAACTCATTTTCAAAACCCTAAAAACCATTTTCATACATCAAATCTCATTTTCAAAGGATAAAATTCCCCTTCCCAAGCAAATGAAGTGCTTAGTCCTAATGTACCCCAAGGATGGTTTGATATAGTTGATTCACCACTAAAATGTCAAGTGATCACTAATCAAAACCTAGGGAAATGGGGACAAGCATGGATGCAAAACCCCCTTTAAAATCATATTTTCTTTCTTGAGAAGTTGCTGTCCAGTAGCAATTTTCTCAGACCTCAGTCCATTGTCTAATTTTTTGGATATAGATAAACTTGGAATTTGGTGTTGACTACAAAATACTTTTTGTAGCCAACATCCAGATATTTCCATACATATTTTTACTTTATTTTTTTCGTGAGTAAAACTCCTTTTTTCAAATTTTCTTTTAAAGGTCAGTTCATCAGTCTCTGGAAATCCAGATTTCAGATCTGAGATTTCCAGAAGGTTTTGACCCCTCAAATCATCTCCAAAATGAAAAGTTCTTTTACAGAAACCTTTTTTAAGGTGTTTTGAACATTTTTCATTCCCGGACTTTTCCCAGATTCTGGAGTTTTCAAGCCCTAAAGTCCATTTCAAAGTCAAGGGTCAACTGCTTTTTTCATTCTGGCAGAAATGGTTTTCAACTTCCAAAAATCTTTTGAGTTCCAAATCTCAACCCAAAAATCACCCAAAAAATCATGGGATCAGTTTAAAGTCTTGAAAAGATATCCCTATTTTTACTTTTCTGAGTTTTAAAGTATTTTGGCCAAAACACACACACACGCACACACACACAAATGATTTTCAGCTTGGAAGACTCGTTTTACGAGGCATTCCGGGTGCACACTAACGTCCTTCCCGGCGTGTAACATGACCTCCGAACCTAAAATCTCTGATCTCGGGCTTTTTTCAAAGTTTTGGCCCTTAAAACAAAAATGGCGTGGCGACTCCGTTTTGATTTTCACAAAAAAAATCGGGCATCATCACACACCGCACCACCATCTGTCTCAAAATCGACCACCAAAATCCACCCACCTTCATCACCTTCGGCAGCCACCAAATCCCAACCCACCACTGCACCACCAAAATTCACAGCCCCGGCAACCACCAAAACCCAACCCAAATTCACAGCCCCGTTCCCATCTCAAAACCGACCACCAAAATCCACCCACCTTCATCACCTTCGACAGCCACCAAATCCCAACCCACCACTGCACCACCAAAATTCACAGCCCCGACAACCACCAAAATCCAACCCAAATTCACAGCCCCGTTCCAATCTCAAAATCGACCACCAAAATCCACCCACCTTCATCACCTTCAGCAGCCACCAAATCCCAACCCACCACTGCACCACCAAAATTCACAGCCCCCGCAACCACCAAAACCCAACCCAAATTCACAGCCCCGTTCCCATCTCAAAACCGACCACCAAAATCCACCCACCTTCGGCTCGGCAGCTACCAAATCTTTGTTCTTATACCCAACTTTGATTGAAATCCCTAATTTGAATCGGTAGTTCCCCCAATTTCGGTGCCTGAATCTGAAGGATTAAACCGAGTGTGGTGCAGATCAGGAAAGAAGTGCCCGATTAGGTTCATATTTGCAGTGGCGGTGGTGAAGGTGGTTTCCATGGAAGTGTGGTGGTGGTGGTATTAATGGTGTGGGTGGTGGTGGTGTTAATGGTTGGGGCGGAGGTGGGTTGAAGGCATGCTGGAAGATGAAGAAAAAGAAGGTTGAAATGGGTTGGGATGGTGTGGTGGATGGAGGTGGCGAGAATGGTGGAGGTGGGGTTTGGGGGAAGGAAGAAAAGGGGTGGAGATGTGAGTTTTTTAAATTTTTGGGTTAATGTTTTTTGAAGAGAGAGAGAGAGAGAGAGGAAAAATGTCAATTTAGTGCCTGAAGTCTGGGCCTGAACGCGAAATGACCAAAATGCCCTCACTGAATGTCACATGCCTCGCATATGGTCACTTAACGGGGTTTTTTAACGTTTTCCATCAAAAAGCCCCAAATTGATCAATATTGTAAATTTGGGCCCCAAATTGATAGTTTTAAGACTTCAGGCCCCAATGTGGTACCGTCCCTATACTACAGGCCCTAAATTGTCATTAACCCTATATTTTACTTAGAGTTGGAATTATAATGGTTGTATATCACTTTGGGTATATTTTACTTAGAGTTGGAATATGAAAGTATTGCATGTGGTTTTGTACATTTTACTTGGGTTTGAAATGGTTTGGGTGGTGTCATAGTGAAAATTGGGTTATGGTATTTGTTGCTTGAGGTGAACAAGGAAAGGAAACGTTGGGTCATTTTACTTTGAGTTTGAAAATGGTACAAGTGGCTTTGGCTTGGTTAGAAATGGGTTGAGGTCATTTTGGTATAAGTGTTGAACTGAATGTTGAGTTTTAGTGTTGTTGTTTTAGTTGGAAAGGTTGGTGTATGAAATTGTAAAAAGACTGCTGATGTTTTCAGCCTCTGTTCTGAATTCAGCATAGGGCACGAGTCGTGCTCTGAGGCACGAGTCGTGCCATGCCTGGGGGACTAGTCGTGCCCCTTGGGACGACTGAATCTGAGTGAGTGTTAAGGGGGGCACGAGTCGTGCCCTAGGGCACGAGTCATGCCCTACCCTGCCACCTCTGAAGCATTTTCCAATCCATAGAAACCTATTCAACCTAGTATATAATTGAACCCTCTTTAACTATAATTGAAGTACAACACTTTATCTACCCAATGATGTCTTACTTGGTCAAATTGGATTTGTGGAAGTGGTTTAAATATTGTTCGGAAAATGATTGGCAGGCTTGATTTGCAACTTAATCAAAGTTATTCAAACTTGGTAATTTGATCTTGAACATTTTTATAGAGGTTATTAATTGTTGTAAATTGAGCATGTAGGGCTTGTTGGTTACATATTGTGCCCTTATTTGATTTCATATACATAGTTTATGATTGTTGTTACACCCTTGAATGTTATTATAAAGGTGTAGACAATATGTGTTGCACTTTTGATAATTGTTTGACATCTTTATGATGTGCTTGATTAGGGTTCCCTACTTTGGAATCCTATGTTGAATTTAATTGGTTCAAGGATGTTTTAGCCTTAGTGCTATTATTCATGGGTAATTGTTATCATTTGATATCATGTTGATATGTTATTGGTATGGTTCCCTACTTTGAAATCATCGGTTGTTGTAAGCAAGTATGTAGTACTGTGCTTCTATTTCAAGTCCAGATGGTGCTTGAATTTTGGCAGTGTTATGGGACTATAATGATACCCGAGCCGAGTTCGTTATAGTCCATACACTGGTTCCCTGTTTGCCCAGCCATCGACCATGGTTTGGGAGTAGTGAACCAGCTCAAGAAGTAGTCTAGTTGCACTATTGGGTATGAATTTTTGTCATAGTCCCCGTTTGTTGTTATTATGATTTGGTTCCGGAACAGTTTCTTCAGCGATTGATGCTGCTCAGATCGTGATATCCTTTTGAGGATGAAACCTTGGCTCAGTATCCTTCTAATTGTTACATTATTGCACTTATGCGTTATATATTTATATCTTTCTTTGTGTGACAAGAATATGATATATATATATATATGATGAGATGTTGTTATATGCTTTCCTGTTGTGATTGCATATCATATTGCTGCATATATAATAGCTTGCTGAGATTTTATCTCACCCCGTCCTTTTATCGTTTTCCTTAGTCCAGGGCGAGCCAAGTAATATGCTACGTTGAGGACGAGGAAGACGTCGAGTTGGGTATGTAACTTGGGAAAGTATAGAGTACTGGTTGCATTATGTAAATGTATTATCAATGGGATAGTATAACTGAGATATAGACTTTATGTCATGGAATTGGATAATGTTAGTGATTGTAAATATGATAAGTAAGGAGAGTAAGTTTGAAACTATGTTCCCTAAGTTTGTAAATGGTATAAATGTGGTGTGTGTGGATAAAAAGCTTGATATGGTTATTTTCAATTAGTATAGAAAAGTTTTTAAGTTAAAGCAGGTTTTGTATCTTCAATATTAAGAAAGGACATGTCGAAAGTTAAAAAGGAATTATGACGTCTTCCGAGCGTGTTCCGGACGTGGGGCCAAGTACGTCCCTGGTTTAGGGCGCGTCACGATTGGAAAGACCGATCTCCGGATTGGGTGGAATGGGTGCTCCTC
Organism: Adenophora triphylla var. japonica; assembly: GCA_022495995.1. Taxonomy (NCBI): domain Eukaryota; kingdom Viridiplantae; phylum Streptophyta; class Magnoliopsida; order Asterales; family Campanulaceae; genus Adenophora; species Adenophora triphylla. The sequence goes on along the minus strand of JAFEMH010005455.1, from coordinate 100,996 downwards.
GACCTTCCCATTTCATAACTTAACCCCCGAACCCTCAAATCTCTTTAATAATCAAAAAGGTTTTTCTTATTGTTTTCCTAAATAAATAATAAGTGGCGACTCTGTTATTCAAATAAAATATCAATGCTACAGTTTTTGGCAACTCCGTTGGGGACACTTAATTAAGAGGGTTAGACTTGCGTTACAATTGAGTAATATCAATTTTTTTAATTTCCTGTAAAAGAAAAAAATTGATTTTTCTGAATTTTTTCGAATTTTTCTGTACTGTTTTCGTCAAAAAAAAAATTACTGTCAGACTGCTTGTTCAGCGCGGGACAAAGTAGTCCTAACATTCGGAAAGAATCTCTGTTTGGCTTTGGTGGCGGCAACTAAAAAAAAAACCACAAAAAAAAAAAACAAACAAAAACTTACAGAAAAGTTTTAAAAATTCAGAAAAATCAAAATAAATTATTATTTCTATTTTGCTTGTATTAACTTTATTTTGCAGGATAGAGTAATTATTAATTACTTAAACTATATATCTACGTGAGATTGATTTTTTATTAAAGTCCGGTCCATGAAGGATTCGGGAGTTGTAATTTAAATTTAATTTATTCTCTCTCTCTCCTTTTAGTGGAACTACGAATGTCTGAGTCTTCCTAATTTGGAAGAAACGTAGGCAATCACTTGGTGCAGCCATTATCTGTTTTTCTTTTAGTTTTCAAAAATAAAACTTTCTATTTTCTCTATCACCTAGATTGACTATCACACACGCTCACTCATGTTATAACTGTCATTACACTACATACCCCTGATTAATCGGGACCCACAATAAGGACGGATGACGGTAACCACCTAGTCGCCGGTCTCTCCAAAGTTGGATCATCCCACTCCGCGTATTCAATCCACCTAGGTTGTCATATCGCGGGGAGCCTAGCCTTCCAGCCCTGCATTGCCACATATCATGTAGATTGATTTTTTAAGACACTCCGTGACCGATCGATTTGATCTTGGAGTCATTGTAATCACTTGTCAAGATCTTTTTTTGTGCAATAATTCATGAAAAAGAAATCAATAAATTGTAGCTTCGAAATTTTCCCTTCGGAAATGTCCCTATAATTGTCCCTTCGGATTTGCCCCTAAAGAGAAAAATTTTCTCACCGAATTTATTGCACAAAACTCGATGTTACTTGAGTTTACTTCAACCCCTAGGTCCTTAGGTTTGAATTCTGAATGTTAGAAACCCCCAAAATGGACTTTTCGTCCGACCAAAATTAGGATTAAAATCAGAAAATTGTGACTTCCTGTGGTTTTGTCTCGCGCGAGACTGCTTGTCTCGTGCGAGACAAGTGTTCGGTTTTTCATGTTTTGGCCAAAACCTTCAAGCCTTCATTCACCCTATTCAGCCGACTTGTTGGGACTCGATCATGGTTTAACACGATTGCTACACATCTAGGTTCACCACTAAAGTTCGACATCAAGGAAACTAGTTCTGTCACAATGGTTGATTCTCCTTCCAACACTCAAGCTACACAAGAGATCGACGCTCTAAAGGCCCGTCTAGAAGGGGAAGTGAATCAAATGGTCGAAGTGCATGCTCATATCTTATTTACCCACTTCCAACGACAAATGGAGGGAAAATTCCAAAATCGCCTGCAAGCCCAAGGTGATTACTATAAGGAAAAGGTTGAAGCACTTCAAACCCGTCTACAAGTACAAAAGGAATACTACGAAGAGGAAATCAAAGCACTTCGTACCTACCTACAAGCTCAAGAGGAATATTGGGATCATTCCTACCTTAATAGATTCAACCATTCCAACACCGGCAAATACCCTACTACTCCTCCTCCCAAGAAGAAAAAGAAGGAGAGATACTATGACAAACTCGAAGGAATCACTGAAGAGGGTCTCCTTGACACCCTCGTGAAAGAAGGAAAGATTCGAACAAGAGAAGTTGTTCCTCCCAAGGATGTGGGTCCTGATCATGCTCATCACTTATTCTGCAAGTACCACAACTTCACCGGCCACAACACCAACACTTGCTACCACTTGAAGAACATCATCCAAGACCTCTTTGACAATGGAGAGTTAGAACATCCCAACATCATCACCAACCCTCACCCTCATAATCCATGAAGAAGATGAAGCTCTAAGAAGAAACCCCCACTTATCACTTTGGGGATACATCTATCCTCTCCCTTTCTCCTTTACTAGAAGTATATTAGGTCTTAAATTTTCAAGTATGAACTTGAAGAGTCATTCTGTCTTTCTAATACTTCTCACCTCCTCTAGTTTGTGTCATCTAAACTATCGAGTCTATTTCAATTTCTTCGATTAATCAAAGTAATTTTCTTTTCCTAAACACTTTCCCTAAGGTTGTTCTACCTCATGAATATCATTTAATTCATACAAAATAATGGACCCTCCATTCCCTAAATCATCGCAAAAATAGAAACTTCTAAATGAGTTTAAGAAGCAAGTTATCATTAGGAAGGGCTAAACATTACTCCTACTGAAAGTCAAAGATCAACAAACGAAGAAAGCCAAAGGTGCTGCTGTCAATATTCATCCTAAGAAGAGTGGGGCTACTCAATTCAAAGATTTGAGAGTACATAAAAAAAAACTCTCAAGCTTTCATCACCCCCACAACAAAGGTGAAATTTCAAATGCATGAAGGACTCTCCCACAAAGAAGAGGGTCAAGCGATACCAACAGAAGAAATGAAGATTACTCAACATCCTCTTACAACAAGTGAAGAATACTTTCAGTATCAAGAAAAATGTTTACCCTTAAGTCATACTAATGGTTGGCTTTCTTCTCAAACTTATTTAGAAATTTCTAGATGATGCACGGTTCATTAAAAGTTAGAACAACTTTTCTAGATCTTTGAGCCAACTAGCATTTCATGTTGAGTCTAGGGGCTTCCTGTTAGCCACTCTCATACACACTCTTGAAATCCAAACATCAAAACTGGGGCTTCCTAACCTTTCCTCCCCCAGTCAATCTCTACTTCAACTCTTCAAAATAATCAAATCTGCATTAGAAGCTTTCCTCTTTGCTTCTCACTCTCATCATTAGAGAATACACTTCTTCAAAGAATCAATGCTTGGATCACCTTCCAAAAATAGAGCCTGTCTCTCCTCAACTAACTTGAGATCTCATTTCTCTCTCCTTGATGAGATTTTCTCCGCTGAGTTCTCTTCTAGTTAACATACTATTTTCAAAAAAAAAAAAAATACGCAAAAGAGATGCTCGCTAGATTGAAAACCCAAAAGGGCGGTCCAGGCAAAAACTAGGGTGCGTCACTAAGAAAAAAAATCAAGAAGAAAGGGAGACTATTCTTAAACCTTCTTCATCGAACATCATTCGGTCCTCTTCAAATAAAAAAAGAGAGTCTTCTTCGATCATCTTCAAATCAAGAGAGCAGCCTCACAAACCTATTCACAAAGTCATCTACTACTTGCAAGCAACTTGGGGCTTGAGACAGCAAAGGACCCTGGACATAGAGCCATTACGACAGTCGACAGATTTGTAGTCGTTGCCTCCTAGAGACACGATTCAAGGGAGAATTAAGAATGAAAATTAACAACATGCCTAGATGTGTTCACACAAGGTTACTCATTGAAATTCAGCCTCGCTGACCAGCAACAGATTCTGTATAAACCAGATTTGGTCCCAACTTGTCAAACACAAGTTCTCTCATACAGTTCACCCATCTCAAATATAAATCCATACAAATATCCCTATATGAGCTCACCACCAAAATGACCAACCGGCCATTTACACGAACAGACGTGAACACCACTACATAAGTCCAGTTAAACAACTAAAATCTGGAAATCTATTTGGAATCTTTATGTGCTAACAGGTACAGAAAGGTAAGAATCATTCGGGTCTATCCGAGACTAGCATGCATATATCCTTGCATTACAGGAGCCGACAGAACCTCCACCTCAGCCAAACTGAACTTCAAAGTCCGCGACGGCAAGAAACTTCAAGTCCGTGACCTCGGCAACACACCAAAGAAAGTCGCGTGACGCAAAGGCAACCTCAAGTCCGTGACCTCGGCAACATCAACAAAGTCTGTGACGGCAACAAACTTCAAGACCATGACCTCGGCAACACCAACAAAGTCTGTGACAGCAGCAAACTTCAAGACCGTGACCTCGGCAACTACAACAAGAGTCTCTGACGACAGCAACGACAACAAAGTCCGTGACCTCGACACAATGGCAACATCAGTAACCTCGGGTGGCGCACTTCAACAACTTCATCAACAGAAAGGTATATTCGAAATTAGGTCAAGTCTTTGATTCTTCAGTATGATTTTACCTTTTCAAAAAAAAATCCCTCTTCAATTTAAAAAAAAAAGCTTTACAAAATACCTAAAATAGCCTTTTTAGTATTTTGGAGTCGAACTACGTTTTGGTCTGATTCTCCAATAGAGATACGTAGGCAGCCGTGCGGCACGACCATCCCTTTGTTCAGAATGATGTCTTTTCTATCGACGACATGACTTCTTTCATAAGTCTTGTCACCGAGGGGCTCTGTAGACTCTCCATTCTGAATCAATAATTCATGATTACACTACTCTTCGTCTCTCTTTTATGTTTTGATGAAAGCATATCAGTTTCGTCATGTTTCGTTAAGTTTCTAACTAACCTCGTTAGTTTTAGACCTAACTGACAAACGGAACAACTGAAGAGGGCAAAATGGTCAAAAGACTAGTTGTCCTGCGCGGGACATATGTGTCTCGCGCGAGACAACCCCTCAGCAGGATATGCAGAATCACTTTCCTTCTCCGTTTCAACCTCTTTTCTGGATAAAACCTTATCAATCCGGTCATCCAATCACAGTTGAGTTCTGGAACCTTTCTTGAGTCTCCTAATCTTGGTGACCAAGTCATCCATCCACCTCTTAAACCTCTATAAATACCTGATAGCTTTCAATATTTCAGAGGTCCACGATTTCCGATCGAAAACACACAACACACACATTTTGTTGGTTTCTTTCCACGAAAGATTCCTTCAAAATCAATCGCAAACAACTCCTAAATTCGTCCATCAACCACGTTGATTGACGAACATCAAGGCTCAAGCCTAAAATCAAGGCGAAGCTCTGCCCAAATCATTCCTCGGCCAATAAGACACCTTAGAACCACGTTCTAAATCAAATACTTTCCAAACACTAGGTAAACTCCTATATTTTTACTCTTCTTCTTCTCAATCTCTCTATTGGCATTTAGAGTGGTGTAATACCATCAAAAGGATTAGCCTAGAGTCCCTTCAATTAATGGAGGTGATCTCGAAGCGTACAATCCGACATTCCTAATCAAGAAATTGATTAGGATTTTCTTGTTCTTATTTATTGATTTGATTGATAATACTCGATTGGCAAGACCGATCTTCGGATTGGGTGGAATAGGTGCTCCTCGACCTTCCCATTTCATAACTTAACCCTCGAACCCTCAAATCTCTTTAATAATCAAAAATGTTTTTCTTAATGTTTTCCTAAATAAATAATAAGTGGCGACTCTGTTATTCAAATAAAATATCAACGCTACAGTATATGGGTAGATTTCACAGATCTTAACAAAGCCTACCTGAAAGACAACTATCCCCTCCCCATAATTGACAATCCATTGCCTGACATAAGACTCTCAGCTTCCTGGACGCCTACTCTGCTTTTCACCAGATAAAAATGGCGGAGGAAAACATTGAGAAGACAGTGTTCCAGGCAATCGGAGGAATTTATTGATATACCATAATGCCCTTCGGGCTTAAAAACGATAGTGCAACCTACCAACAAATAATCAACAAAGTATTTGGAAAGCAGATAGACCGAAACATAGAAGCATACATTGTTGACATGGTCATTAAGACTAGGACTGACAGCCACGCCCTAGAAGAAACTTTTGGCAACTTAAGGGCTAATAACATGAAGTTGAACCCGAGTAAGTGTGTGTTCGGGGTGATAGCCGAAAAATTCATGGGCTTCATTCATGGTGTCACAAATAGAAATCGAGGCAAATCCGGAGAAGTAAAGCCGTCAATTTGGGATCGCCCCGCCATACAAATGTGACGGGATGGGATAGTATATTCTAAACCCGTATAAAAGCGGACCTATTTGAGACATCCCGTTTGAAATGCGAGACAAATCGGGATGGGACTGGACGTCCCGCATTTATATAATTTTAATTTTTTAACTATCCATTGATTTTTCGTGTTGATTAAGCTATTTTATAAATTTAACAAGTTTTTATCTTTTAGGATTGCAAAAAATTAATCTTATGTTTTCAATTTAATGTTTTGGCATCATTTCACTTAGATTTTAGTTTTATAATATTAAAGTATTTTGCACCGCATTGTCCCGTGTCCCAAGATGGGTTGGGACGGAACGAAATTTTTTTGTCCCGCAAAAAAATTCAGGTCATCCCATCTAATTCTATAAAATTGCGGAATTTCATAGGTACGTCCCATTTCATCCCTCATCCACTGAATTGATAGGTCTAGCTGGAAGAAGAAATAGAAAAAGAATAGCAGGTGGTTCAGGATTAATTCGGCGAAATTGAGAACCTGGCTATAAAAAAAAAATAGAAAAAGAAAAAAATACGGTGAAAATTTGATGATTCGTCACATCTTTGAAAATGATTAGATCACTATATTCGAAAATGATTAGTTAATCGGTTGCTAATCAATACTGTTACCTAAAATATCAGGCCAACAAATTTCAACGACTAATAGAAACAAATAATGTACTATTCATGACATGTTGAGCAATGGACTTTGTTTATTATTTTCAAATTCATTTATTTTTCAGATGCTACTTTAGAAAATAGAAAATGTTCCTTTTTTTTTTTTTTTTTGATACCCAGGTTTCCAGCTTCGTCGGACTAAGTCCTGGACCACCAGTCACCGGCCCCTCAGTGACTGGCAGAGGTAAATCACAGAATGTGTTCAACTGACACAGTGTTTGAGAATGTTCCTTCTTTCTTGATTACATAATTTAATGACATTTTCTAAAACTAACAATAAAAATAAAAAATATTACACTGGCACATAAAATAACCGACACTCAAAAGTCAAAAACACTTGCATGGATACTCATTAATACATGAACTGCCACTCATCATCATTCACATTGACAGTACCAATGTGACTATCTTGTAGTGCATTGGTAGAGGTTAAATTTCAATTACTTACAAAAATGTTATAGTGAATATTGAAAACACATTTTTTCAATTGTTATAAAAAATGCGATTTATGAAGGATCAATGTCATCGCTCACACCGACAGTACCAATGAGAGTATTTTGTAGTGTCATCGATAGAGTTTTAATTTTAATTACTTACAAAAATGTTATCAAACATTTTGAAAACGCATTTTTTTAATTGTTATAAAAATGCATTTTATAAAGGACCAACTCATTTTTATTAAATGTGTGCACAAATTATATTACAAAAATTACACAAAATAAAAGTGTAAGACCATTTACAATGGGGGTATTGAAACCCATCTCAACTATTGAAATCATTGTAAGGGTATTGAAACCCATTTTCAATAGTTGAAAAAAAAATTGTTGAAAAAATTCAATAGGTATTGAATCCCATTTTCAACTATTGATTTGACAACTTGACACATCATGATTGGTCACTGAATTTTTTTTTTCAAATTTTATCTGAATTTTCAAAGGCAATTATCTTATATAAAAAAAAAAAATTACACCAAAATTCATAATTTTTTTCTCTATAAATAGAGACTTCTTTCATTTGATTTGTACACAGAAAAAAAATATTTTTTTCAATATAAATTTCTCAATTATCCTTCATTTACACAAAAAAAAAACCCTCTTTATAGTGAAATAGATCCCAATAATTAAAAAATTAATTAAGTATGAAGTATTTTTTATCGTCATTTTTCGTATTTATTTAATTGCAATTAAAAAAAAATTAATTAAGTATGAAGTATTTTTTAAATTATAAATGATAATAATAATAATTATTATTATTTTACCAATCATAAAAATAAAGAATATAAAATAAAATAAAAGTGATGGAGTATGGAATGATGAGTTGGAATGGTGCTGAATTTTATTAAACAAAATCATTGTAGGATTAAAAATTGAATGGGGTTTTGAATTATTAGATGAAATAGAGAGAAGCTGATGTAGAGTGTTAAAGTGGTGTTGAATGTTGTGAGGACATTGAAACTATTGTAGATGGTCTAAATATGGAAGTTTATATAGGCAATAATTTCAAGTTTGGGATAGGGAGGATAGGGGGAGGTGGATATTAGGTAAAGAAAATTGAGAAAATTCCTCCTAAAAAAGAGTTGGTGAATTTTAGATTAAATCGGTGTCCATTCTAGTGTAGACAATTATTGATGTTGTCAATTTTGGCTTTTAACTCTTTCCACTAAATATATGTAACTATTTTCAAAATATTACTTCTACTTGTGCGTACCAATGTGCATACAAGACAAGTGTCTGAAGAAGTGAATGAACAAACGCATACGAATAAAATAAAAGTAAAAGGCAGGAGAATAAATAGACATAAATTTTAAATACTTCAGCAAGACAATGTTTACTGAAAAACTTTCATTAAACACAAACTTGCATAATACAAGTTTAATAAACTAATACAAAGAAAGGAAATAAAATGCTAAACGACTTTTAAACACTTTAAAACAATACTAAAAATAAACAAATCAAAATACTAAAAACTCTAAATTTAAAACTTATGATCCAATCCCAAAATCTACAAAAGGCAGTAAAGTATGGTGGATTGAATCCTAACAATCGTTCTTTATAAATCTAGAACTAAAACACCTTGATAAATTAAAAGACTTGTAACAAAAACTTAAAGGATAAGAAGGATTCTTGATTTCTCCATGAACGATCTCGATGAAAATGTTATAATCCGTGGTATTCTCAGTGCCCGCCAGGGACGGATCCAACCCTATTTGATGTGGGTTTCAGACTATCTCAGAATTTTGATTTTTTTTTACCTAAGTCACCGACTATATGTATTTTTTTATATACGAAGTTATTTTTCACTGTTTTATTGTTTACAATATTTTTTAAATATCAAACCCACGTTGTTCCAAAATCTTGGTTCCGCACCTGGTGCCCGCCCCTCTCCATCTCTTTGTAAGTCACCGTTCTTCCTCAAATCTTCTTAAAATTCCTTCAATTCTTCTTTAATTGATGTGATTAATCTGTCAAAGTCCCAAATTTTGCATTTAATAATTGTAAATTCGCCAATTAATAAATGCAAAATTAGGGATTAATTTTTATATTTTTTTCTTCGCATTTGATTTTTAATAAGTTCGAACAAGAAGAATCAATAGTTGCCGAGTAATTACTTCCTTCCAGAAAACTTATTGAAAATGATTACCCCCTTGGCAAATAAGGCGCTTCATTTATTTTATTTTATCTTTTTTTTTTTTTTTTTTTTGTCCAGTTATTATAATTTATATTTTGCAAAAAGAATTTCTCTCCTTTGTCGAGAGTCCTGCCTTCTCTCCTTTATCAAGAGCCTGTATTTTCTTTTTATTATGTTGAAAGCCTTTGTATTTGTATATTTATCTTTTTTCTTGTTGCATTATTTGGAATGCTTGGTTTGACACTTATTGCTGATCCAAATATTTTAATTTCATATGATCTCAAAGCCAGATATTATCCATGTGAAGATTTTGTGAATGCAGAAATTGGACATTGTAGAAGAGATTTTTGGGAAAGCATTTGTGCGTCTCAGATCATTGCTTATCAAGGAGATCAATGGAGATTTAGCTTCGGGCGATAACAAAAATTTGGTTTGGGTGATGCTTGAAATAGATAGTTCTACTGTATCTAATGTTATGGTGTCAATCTCTACTGAACTAGTTGAATTTAGAAATAATATGGGTTCCTGAAACTTATTGTTTGCTTTCAACTCTTCTTTTTCAATCATACTTGTAAAATGTTTCGCAAATTATCAAGATTCTAAAAAGCGTTAGGCGGATGATAGGCGGCGGAGCCGAGTCTAGCGTCTAGGCGGGAACTAGTCGAGATTAGTCGGAATTAGTCGAAACCTGAACGGGACTTAAAACTAGGCGTTGAAGATGGATCTAGCGCCTAAGCGGGACCCAGATGTCCAGATCTTTTAGAACACTGCAAATTATACGATAGACTGTATTTGGGATAATACCGTAACCGTTGTGAAACGTCATTTTCTTAATCATTATATATGCAAGCAATGTATTATTTGCTTTTAAAATAAAAATCCTCTCATGTCGGCCATTCTCTAAGAAATTCCTAAAGTGGGCACAATAGCTCAAACATGATTCTATACCAATATTCCCTTTTAGTCATTCCTTTTAATAATAGTTAAGTATTATAGCTGATTTTTTATTTTTATTTATTATTTTCAAAAGAAATGCATTATTCATTTATACATTATTTTTATTTATAGAGTAGGGTCTTTTAAAAACGTGTTTTTTTTCTAAATAATTAGGAAAAAAGATGTTTTTTTTCGAAATGCATTGTGATATTTTTGTAAATAAGTAAATCTTCGTGCGTGGTGGGCGATCATATACACTATCACTGATATTAAAAAATAATATAACTAGCACTATAGCTGGCACTCGAAAACACGATGAATGGCATTTAAAAAACACTCTCAGCACCCAAAAACGCTAACACTAACACTAATCTGGTATTGTCAGAGTGAGTGTGAGTTACAAAGAGTGCCAATACATGTGTTTTGTTAGTAACAGTGAATGTGTTAGTAAGCGCATACGCGTCATTGAGTGTAATTTGTTATTACGGATAAACGACGAAACTCACTGCATATCAAATCGAAGAGATATTTGAGATATACAATGCATATATGGCTTCGCCTCTTTTTAGGGTTTAAAAATTCCAAAAGATATCATTTAGTCCCTCAAACGAGTCCCTAAAGTTTTTATAAGTGAAATTGTGATAAGAGTGTCTATGGCGGTGTATAAAATTATCAGTGATAGTGTTACAAAGTGTTGTTGCATTTGTTTTGTTAGTGGCAGTGCATGTGTAATTGGGTGTTAATGCATTTGTATGAAAATGTCGGTTCATGTTAAAAAATGACAAGTGTAGTATTAAAGAGTATCAATCGTAGTTTTAAAGAGTATCATGAATTGTTGATAAATTCTGATTATTTGAAAAAATATCACTGCAAATTTTTTAAAGATGTTTGGTTATTTAAAAAATGTCACCACACATTTTTTTTCTAATTGTTTGAAAAAAATGCACATTTCCTAACATTTTGACTTATTTATACCCTCATTAAATTAACTAAAATTATTATTTTTATTTAGAAACATAATATGGAGTACTTATTTATAAATAAGAAAAAAATTGGACAGGGGAGTAATTTGCTAACAACTTACTTGCAAAGAAATGTGCTAATTAAGCTAACCATTTATTTGACAAAATTGCCCTTAAAATTATTAACAAAATTTGCTTATCCAATACACCTATTACTATTTGTTATTTTTTGTAAGGTTTAATATTCTTTTATTTTTTACTCCAATCATGCTATTATAATATAATTATTTATATAAAAATACGAAAAATGCATGTATATTTATTATATGAATTAATTTTATTTTTATTATTTATCTTTTATTTAAATGCAAGAAACTAGAAATTCAACCTAATAGTTTTTTCCTTTTCTTGTTGCGGTTGCAGTTAATAATAATAATAATAATAATAATAATAATAATAATAATAATAATAATAATAATAATAATAATAATAATAATAATAATAATAATAATAATAATAATAAATCATATTAATAATAATAATAATAATAATAATAATAAGTTATATAGAATTTTGCAACATATTAAAGCATAAAACTTTAAGTGGTTGGATCTCTGTTTCAAACTAGATGTTCAAAAAACTTTCAAATTCACTATTGATCGAAAGAAAATTTTGAAAACTTATTTGCGACGAAAATAGTAGTATTATTACATTGAACAAAGTGATGAAGTCATTAATAATGTTGTTTTATTATAATAGATTAAAAATATTTTAAAAAATATGGGCAAACTTCTCACTTCTATAAGTAATTTTGGTATTGCATTAAATATTTATGAGTTTCCTCTTCTGTGTTAGAAAATAATGAAATAAAATGGTTCTTATATAATTTGGTTATTTTAGCATGCACAAAGGAAGGATGAAAATATAAATTCAATTGAAATTAAAAAAATATAAATACTATAGAGTTTGCTCTAGAACATTTATTCCTTATGCAATAAGGTAATTATTTTGAAGCAAATAGTGTTATTTCATAATTAATTAAATTCTCATTTAGCAAATGTAGTGTATATTTTATAATCCTAACATACTTAATTAACTCCTCAATATATGGATATGGAGAAATATTCATGTCCTTACAATTTTAATATAGTGGATAAGTAACTATTGTAGTGACAATAATCCTTTCCAAATAAAAAATGAGTGCGTTTTATGAAAAATGCATTTTTTTTTCTAAAGGTTAGGAAAAACGTGTTTTTGAATCGGGCTGAACCAGAACGACGACATTGTTGTAAATGATTCACAGTTCTTTTAAAAAGTATGATGACATTTTTGTAAATAACTGAAACTTCAGGCGCACTGTCAGCACCGGTTATAAGGAGTGCCAACACATGTAACTGACACTAAAGGAAAATATTGTTGGCATTAAACTGGTATATGTAATGTTATTAATAAGAAGTGCAACATTATAGACAAAGAATGTCAATGCATGTATCTAAAATTCAAAAACACTGTCATTAAAATGATACAACCAACAAACACAATATAATGCATATTTTCACATTGAGATTGACAAATAATTAGATCAATTTATCAAAAAAAAAAAAAAAAACATGTGTGATGTGTAAATGTAACTTGAGAAATAGCCCTTAAAGTTCATTTTATTTATTTGTCTATTTTTTATATAAAACTGTATATCACTAATGATCTTATAACACAGATTGTTAGAAGTGGCATTATACTAAATAAAAATACTTGTGAAAAACAGTTTATCTGGTTCATTAGGAAAAAACATGTTTTTGAATCGGGTGTGAATCGGACGGAACTGTGCTGTGATATTTCTGTAAATAACTGATTTTTTAAAATATCCGGTGACATTTTTTATAAATAATCAGAACTTTTCAAACCTTTTGGCACTTTTCAAATTTGCAACTGACATTTTGAGGCACTGACCGACACTCCGTAACACACGGACTAACATTTTTCAGCACATACACTGACATTAAAAAACACATGGACTATTACCAACAAAACAAATGCACTTTGCTATCTTATACTCCCTCCATTTCAGGTGAGTGTGGATCAAAATTTTTGACACACAAATTAAGAAAAAGTAAGAGAGATAAATAGTGGAAGGAGATGTTTGTGAGTATGAAAAATTAAATAGGAGAGAGAATGAATGAGAGGAATAGTAAGTTGATTGATTTTGTGAGTGTAAAAGTAAAATAGGAGAGAGAATGATTGGGTGAAATAATAATTTTTTTTGCCATTTTTGATAGTCCTTAATCCACACTCACCTGAAACGGAGGGAGTACACTCTAACACTACAACTTGTCATTTTAAACACCACATAAACTCAATTAAATATGCACTGTCATTTTAAAATACATGAACTAACATTTTTAAATACATGCATTGACATTCTTAAAATGCACTGGCGATATTTATCATTCAAATTAACTGTGCCAATACAAAGTATTTTGTCGCATCAGTATATGTATTTTTTTTATCGCTAATGAGTGTTTGTTGAGGCCCGGTTTAGGGCAGATCGAAAAACACATTTTTTTATAAAAGATCAAATTTAATGTCTTATTTTAATTTGTTATTATTTTAAGTAAAACACGTCAATTAACTGTATTCAAAACCCATAAAGAGATATCACTAATATCAGAATTATTGACAAATGGTCCCACTCTTGACATAAGAGGTTTGAGAAGTTATGGGATAATGGTCATTATCAAAACAAAAAATAGAGTCCTTGAGAAAACAATAGTATTTTACTAATTCTGTTTTGAAATAATGTTTACAGTATTTTTTTTTAATTTAAAATAATGTTTATATATTATTAATTAATAATAAAAATTAATATTGGTAAATACAAAATTTAGAAGCAAGAGGCACAAGTTATACCGACTTCCTCAATTAGAATCAATGAATCATATTTATAATGGTAAATTCTAAGCTTTCACATTAAAATCAATTGATTTTATGGGAAGTGGTCTAAGATTTTTACATGTTATAAACAATGTTTGTCAATTTTCGATATAGGCTAATGTCTCTAACACGTCCCTTACATGTAGCCAGAATTTGCCAATACTTACAACGTAGACTTATTAATCGGGTGGCGGGTAACACATTGTCGACCGTTGGACATGCACGTGTAACATCTGATACCATCATAAAGTTTGAGGTTACACTTTAAAACCAATTGATTTTGAGAGGAGAAGCTCATAATCTTTATATATTGAGTACAAGACTTATTTATTCTCGATATGGGATAAATGCTTCAACACGTCCCTTCATGCAAAGCCTATCTTTGGGCTTATATCGTGGATTCTTTGATGACGCGGAGCTAGAACATCGTTGGTTGTTGAACTCGCACGTGTATAGAGTCTGCTCTAATACAATAATAAACTTTGAAATCTCACGTTAAAACTAATTAATGCTAACAAATATGACCCAAAATTTATACTCCCTCCGTCCCGTTCGAAAAGCCCCAAAATCAATTTCGCACGCAAATTAAGGAAAATGATGTAGGAAAGAGAAAAAATTTAAATGTTGTGAGTATAAAAAATTAAATAGGAGAGAGAATGAGTGGGAGGAATAGTTAGGAGAGAGAATGTTGTGAGTGTAAAAGTAAAGTAGGAGAGAGAATGAGTGGATGAAATAGTAATAAAAATTTTTCTTTTTGGGAAAGTGCCTTTTTAAATTTAAATGGGACACCTAAAAAGGAAATTTGTGACTTTTCGGACGAAACGGAGGGAGTATATAGGAGTATTATAGAAAAGGTTTGTTAATTATTAATTTGAGGTAGTATCTGACATATCTTTCAGGATTCGCGTTAGCTGGCACTTTTCCTTTTGCCGTCCCACGAGGCTGAGACGCCCAAAATCGGCAAAGCTAATCTTCACTATTTACCCCACTCATTCTCTCTCCTATTTCACTTTTACACTCACAACATTCTCTCTCCTAACTATTCCTCCCACTCATTCTCTCTCCTATTTAATTCTTCATACTCACAACATTTTCTTTCACTTTTTCTCTCACTTACTTTTCAATTGGTGTCTTGCAAAAAGTTAAATGCCAGTAGCGTGGGACTATGAGTAATTCTGATGTGTATATGAAAATAATAAAATGATTGGGAATATGGGATTGTTTTTGGCATTGGTCAAAACCGGTGATCGAGGCCCTCGCGAGTACCACATGGGTGGCTGAATGACAAGCCACAAAAGAAGGCAAGGCATGATAGATTTTATCCAATGTCCTATTATTATTATTCGGGCGGATCTAGCCGCAATTGACGTGGACTTCGGTCCATTTCAGACTTTTAAAAAAAAAAAAAAATTACCTAAGTCACGATTATATGTAACTTTTTTTATATGTGAAGTTATTTTTAACTGTTATTATTGTTTATAATATTTTTTAAATATCAAGCCCACACAATTCAAAACTCTGAATCCGCCCATATCCTATTTACAAGAACATTTATGCTAATAATGATCATTTTTAATTTAACTTGGTACTTTTGGATTTATATCTAGATACCACATGCCCCTAAATTTACTAGTGGAGGTAGATTATAGGTAAAAGGGACAATTGCCTCGATTAATTTTAAAAAATTAAGAAATTACTAGTGCATTTTTTGTTAATTCTTAATATAAAAGATTTAATGAAATTTATATCAATTTGCCCCCATTTATATAAGAGAAAATAGGCATTACAATTTTTCTCCTTTTCAAAATTGGTTAGGGATCAATATGTTAAACAAAATTTTGCCCTCATTTACAGAAATTTTTGGCTCCACCACTGCCTAAATTGATTATGAAAAATAATTACAAAAATGTCTTTATTATATATATTTTAATATAATAAATGCACATGTAAATGAAGATTATTAATATCAAAATAACTAAATAACATGATAAAGTCATTTTTGTTGGGGATATAGGGTCTCGATCTTGATAACAAGACTGGATATATGATTGAATCGTGTATAATCCACTTTTCGAATAAAGTATTTCGACCCTTATTGCCTGGGTTACACGAAATCTCTATTGGGATAAGACAATCACACAATTTGTTTCTCGACAAAGAAGACAAATCTAAAACTTGAGAATTGCTTTGTGTTTTCGTTATTGTTGTATATCTTGTATGTTTCTATATTTGTACAAAGGAGATCAAACTCTGTATATATACAGATGGAAAGGTATCAGTTAAATGGTATAATCAATAGCCATGACTTTAGCCAACCATTGTGGCTTTTCAGTTTGAAATGACACCAGTTCAGGAACTGCTCGGCCGAGTCAAGGGACTCGCTCGGCCGAGCAAAGATGTCCAAAGACTTTTTGCCCAGCTGCACGACCGTGTCATTTGAACTGCACGGCCGTGTCAATCATACTGCTCGGCCGAGCAAGGCATATGCCTCGGCCGAGCAAGACTGTCCAGAAACTTTGACAATCTGCTAAGCTATGGTCGGGTGAGTCAAGGCTCTGCTCGGCCGAGCACATCAGCAAAGTCAAATGTGCTACCCTTTAACCTTTACTTCTTTATTCGAGGTTGATTTCGTTTTATCTCAAACGAGCATGTACTCCACACATTCCATTACTCGTATCCGAGTCTAATACGAATCACATTGATCTCTAGTAAATCACCATTACAATAAAATAGTTGATGACACTAAAACCACCAACAATTTTTGGAAAAAGTTGGGTTATAATGGGGGATTTACCATATGATTACTCAAACTTATCAATTTTACCTCATAAAACAGGCAATATTTCATCTAACCATATAATCTATAGCTTAATAAGTACAACCCTCCCATAATTTTACTAAGTTCACTCTCTTTATCAATTTACTTTCTCTCCAACCACCATTACCTTAGGTCACCCCTCCCCATATTTTCCAGTCAATACCTCCGGCAACCATCAACTCCGGGCACCAACTCCGACGACTTTTTTTTACGCTGGCGACAAAACAACTGAGAACTTAACTTATTAGTAAGTTTTTAGCTGTCAACTAAACTACTAAAAGCACGATTAACTCCGGCGACCACCAACTACGACGACCTCCCCGACGACCAAACAACTGAGAACTTAACTTATCAGTAATTTCTCAGTTGTCAACTAAACTACTAAGAACACGATCAACTCTGGCGATTAAACAACTGAGAACTTATCAGTAAGTTCTCAGTTGTCAACTAAACTAATAAGAACACAATCAACTCCAATGATCACCAACTCCGACGATCAAACAACTGAAAACTTAACTTATCAGTAAGTTCTCAGTTGTCAACTAAACTATTAAGAACACGATCAACTTCGGCGATTACCAACTCCAGCGACTAAATAACTGTGAACTTATCAGTGAGTTCTCAGTTGTCAACTAAACTACTAAGAACACGATAAACTCCGTCGACCTCAACGATGACCAAACAACTGAGAACTTAACTTATCAGTAAGTTCTCAGATGTCAACTAAACTACTAAGAACACGATTAACTCAGGGGACCACCAATTCCGATGACCAAATAACTGAGAACTTATTAGTAAGTTCTCGGTTGTCAACTAAATTACTAATAACACAATCAACTCCGTCGACCACCAAGTCTGGCGGCTAAACAATTGAGAACTTATCAGTAATTTCTCAGTTGTCAACTAAACTACTAAGAACACGATCAACTCTGACAACTACCAACTCCAGTGACTAAACAACTGAGAACTTATCAGTATGTTCTTAGTTGTCAACTAAACTACTAAGAACACGATCAAATCCGGTAGCTACCAACTCCGGCGACTAACAACTGAAAACTTCTTAGATTGTCAATTGTGAAGGCAACCAATCTTCGGGCGACCAACAATTGAGTCTGGGAACTCCTCAGTTGTTATAAGTGTGGCAAGTGAGTTTCATTGAATAAAAAAGAAAAAATGATTTAAATGAATATTCAAATTTCATTTTAAGAAGCAATGTTTATATTGAAAAAAGGAAAAAATGCAAAATTTATTACGAATAAAAAAGAAAAATAATTTAAATGATAAAACTGTTTCACCCATTTGCGAGACTAAATCCTAACCTCAACTCAAGTTAATTATTTTACACCTTTTGCAATTTTTTCGTGGCTTGCTAACATCAAAATGATCCAAATCCATTTACAGACTTTTCAATCAACATAAGGATAGTCACTTAAATTTATGGGATAACTAAAGTCAATGGCTCATTAAAAAATGAAACAATATCTCAAACATTTTGGTTAAACCCAAATTCTTCTTACTTGATTTCAAAAATTGATTTGAACTGCAAAAGCATCAACAATGAGCATTCGGAGAGAGAGAAAGGCAGCCTTGTCGGATCTAGGCCGGAGGTTCAGGGAAAGGAGAGTCGAATCTGATTGGAAAGAGGGAGAAAGGAGGTGATCGGAGTTGTAGAGGTTGATCGGGGGAAGGAGGCAACCAGACAAATGTGAGAGGGTAGAGGGATGCCGGAGAGGGTAGAGGGATGCCGGAGAGGGATGGGAGGAGTAGCCAGAGTTGGTGGGACTGGAGACTGGAGTGGTGGCCGAAGGAAAGGAGTTCGATGGAAGTGGGGAGTCGGGAAGCCCAAAGGTGGAAGCGGTGGAAGAAATGGTTTCGTCCCCATGTGATGAGGTAGGTAAGGAGGTATCTGATGCCATTGTCGATTACGGTTTGAGTAGGATTTGAGAGAGAGAGAGAGAGAGAGAGAGAGAGAGAGAGAGAGAGAGAGAGAGAGAGAGAGAGAGAGTGCGAGAGAGAGTGTGTGTGTGTGTTTTGTGTTTGTGGTTGATGGAGAGGGGTATAATTATCTTATTTAAAATGGTAAAGGATTAGTATATGGTTAGAGAAATTATTTTGTGAGACTAGGATGTAAATTAGATAATGTGTTGTCTTAGAAAGTAGATTCAGTTTTACCCAAGGATTATGAGATAATTTTCTCGGTTATAATTGCTCTGTTAACATCTTTTATTTTATATGTTGACAAGTCAAACGCATAATCATCTTGATATCGTAGTAATACGTGAAAGTTATCAAGTAATTACAGAAACAAACAAAGTTGTATAAGGCTCCGTTTGTTTCATGTAAAACATTTTCCGGAAAATGTTTTCCTTGTTTTCGGGTGTTTGTTTCAAGTAAAATGTTTTTCGAAAAATGTTTTACCTACTTTCGAGTGTTTGGTAACCACTTGTAAAAGAAAGTCAAATGTAAAACATTTTACAAGGATGTAAAAAAAGGAAGTTTTCTTTGTAAAATGATTTACCAATTTCAAATTCGTAAATCATTTTACAACTCTTGTTCTTGGCCTTAATGTACAATTTATATTACGCTCGGTACAACATAATAATAATAATAATTAAAAAAAAAATTTAACTGCCCCCACCCACCCCACCACCCCCCCAAAAAAAAAAATTTTTTTTTTTTTTTTGGAAACCGCCCCACCCACCCCGCCTACCCCACCCCCACCCTCCCCCAAATTTTTTTTTTTTTGGAAACCGCCCCACCCGCCCTACCTACCCCCTACCCACCCCCCCCCACCCCCAAAAAAAAATTTTTTTTGGAAGCCGTCCCACCCACCCCGCCTACCCCACCCTCCCCCCCCAAATTTTTTTTTTTTTTTTTTGGAAAGCCCCACCCACCCCCGCTTGCTATCCGCCCCTACCCACCCCACCCCACCCCCAAAAAAAAATTTTTTTTTTTTGGAAACCGCCCGCCTACCCCACCCCACCCTCCCCCCCAAAAAAAAAAAAATTTTTAATTTTTTTTGGAAACGCCCCACCCACCCCCTGCCTACCCCCAAAAAAAAAAAAAAATTTTTTTTTTTTTTTTTTGGAAACCGCCCCACCCACCCCTTTGCCTACCCCACCCCCACCCACCCCCCAAATTTTTTTATTTTTTTATTTTTTTGGAAACCGCCACACTCCTTCCCCCGCCTACCCCACCCCCACCCCCCCACCCCAAAAAAATTTTTTTTTTGGAAACCGCCCACCCACCCCCTGCCTACCCCACCCCTACCCACCCCACCCCACCCCCAAAAAAAAAAAAAAAAATTTTTGGAAACCGCCCCACCCACCCCCGCCTACCCCACCCCCACCCACCCCCCAAAAATTTTTTTTTTTTTTGGAAGCGCCCCACCCCCCCCCCAATTTTTTATTTATTTTACACCCCCTACCCACCCCCCCCCCAAAAAAAATAATTTTTTTTTATTTTTTATTAAAAAATTAAAAAAAAATTGGGGGGGGGGGTGGGTAGGGGGGGTAGGCAGGGGGTGGGTGGGGCGGTTTTCAAAGTTGATTTAAATTAATAAAAAAAAAGTGACATTTTCGGAAAATATTTTCGTCAAATTTGCCAAACAACTGAAAACAAGACCATGATATTTTACAAGAAAACATTTTACATGTAAATCTTTTTACATGAAAACATTTTACAAGGAAACCTTTTTACATGAAATCATTTTACATGAAAACATTTTCCGAAAAATGTTTTACGCGAAACAAACGGAGCCTAAATCTGATTTGCCAGTGCCAATGAACACTATCCTCGGCTCTCTTATAACAATATCAATGACACCATTTAAATTAAAACAAACACTCTTTAACCCTACTATTGGCACTCTTTTAACATTATCACTAAACTTGTTTAACACTAACATATCACTGATACTCCTTTATACTATCATGACACTTTTAACACCTTCATTGACGACATATCTAAACAGAAACACGAGCATTTTTTAACAATTGTTAATGTGTTAATTAGTTGAATGTTAATAAGTGATCGTTTGAATATTTATAAATATCAATATGAACCACTTACAATTTATAATAAAATTTATTAGAAGTGCGTAAGCATTTTTTAAAATTCATTTGCTTAAATTTTTATTAGAAAATATAATCCGAAAAATGAAAATGCTTTCCAGAAAATATTTTCCGTTGTTTGGTGAATCTTAAGAAAATATTTTCCGAAAAATATTTTTCGATATTTGGTAGTTTCATTAAAATAACTTTCTAAAGGTAAAATTAATACAAACAAAGGAAAATGAGGAAAACGTTTTTCGAAAAACAACTTCCTTAGGTTGGTAGAGGTAAGGAAGTCATTTTCCTTAGAAATCAAACTCATTTTCCATTGACCCAAAAAATATTTTCTGTTGACTTCATTTTTCGATATTTATCGAAAACCAAAAAATAGAAAAAACATTTTTCGAAAAATGTTTTCTACAAACAAACGGAGCCTAAGGGGACGTTTGGTTCATAGAAAAGTGGGGGAAAGGAAAGGAAAATTCCCTCTTTTCAATTTCATTCCCATGTTTGTTTCGTTCTTTTTAAAAAAAAAATTTCCTTGGAATGCTTAATTCCTTAAAATAAAGGAATTTAACATTCCATCATAAAATTGATGGAATGTTGAATTTCTTTGGCATTGGAAAAAATTTTTTTTTTTTGACCAAAATACCCCCAAATCCTACCCACCCCTACCCCCTACCCAGCCACCAGACCACCTACCCCATCCCCCACCCCCCCCACCCCCCCACGATTTTTTACGCCTGCCACCCTCCCCATCCACCTACCTATCCCCCACCCCACCCCCCACAATTTTTTTTATTTTTTTTCGCCTACCCTCCCCCATCCATCCCTACCCCACCCCCCCACCCCACCCCACCCCACCCCCACCCCCACCCCCATGAATTTTTTTGCCTACCCCCCATCCAGCTCTCTATCCGCCCCCCCACCCCACCCCACCCCACCCCTACCCCCACGAATTTTTTGCTACCCCCCCCCACCCCCCCACGAAAATTTTTTTTTACTCATTTTGCATACCCCCTATCTACCCCCACCCCCTCCCCAAATTTTTTAAGGGTAAATTGGTCATTTTATATGCTTTCATTCCATTCCTATAATTTGTATTTTCAAATCAAACATGATTTGCCAAAAAATTAAATGACAATTCCATTCCATTCCATTCCGTGCCAACCAAACGGAGGGGGTTGACCAGTTTTTTTCATTCCAATTCCTTAAGGAATTCAATTCCATTGACAATTCCATTCCTTTACTTTTTTTCCACCGAACCAAACGCCACCTTAGGTGGCGTTTGGTTCGTCGGAAACGGAGGGAATGAAATGGAGAATTTCGTTGACTTCATTTCTTCGCCCCGTTTGATTCGTTGGAATGAGAGATTTTTCATTCCCGACGGAATGAAATTTCATTCCTTGGAATGGATTTTCATTCCTTCCATATATGGTAGGAATGATGATTCCTTCGGGAATGAATTTTTTTTGACCAAAATACCCCCAAACCCAAACCACCCCTACCCACCCCCACCCAGCCCCTGCCCCTGCCCTATCCCACCCCCATAATTTTTTTTTTCTGCCTATCCTCCCCCCATCCAGCCCTGCCCTACCCCCCACCCCACCCCCACACCCTCACGAATTTATTTTTTTTCTGCCTATCCCCCCCCATCCAATCCAGCCCTGCCCTGCCCTACCCCCATCCCACCCCCCACCCCCACGATTTTTTTTTGCCTACCCCCCCATCCACCCTTGCCCTACCCCACCCCCACCCCCCCACTCCTCACGAAAAAAAAAATTTTTTTTACTCATTTTGCATACCCTCTACCTACCCCCACCCCCCCACCCACCCCCCCCTCCCCAACAAAAAAAATTATTTTTACTCATTTTGCATACCCCTACCTATTCCCCCCACTCCCCTCTCCAAATTTTTTTTTAAAAGGGTAAATTGGTCATTTTATATGCTTTCATTCCATTCCTATAATTTGTATTTTCAAACTAAACATGATTTGCCAAGGAATTGGATGACAATTTCATTTCATTCCGTGTCAACCAAATGGAGAAATTTGATCAGTTTTTTTTCCATTTCAAGCGTTGAATACATCCGTTTCGTAGTCAGAACCCTAAATCCTGATATTACAAAAAAAAAAAAAAAGAAAGAAATTTCTCTCCCTTCCAAAAAAAAAAAAAAAAAAGAAGAAGAAATTTCTCTCCCTTCTAATCTTCCATTCACGCGGGACCCAAAATCCTGATATTACATTAACTTCGCTTTCAATCTCCCCCAAATCCAATATTTCCCCTTCCCTACAATTATCATTCCACTCCAAGCATAACGCCAAGAATCAGCACCCCCCACTCTTCTACTTTGCTCCCTACTTCTCTCTGTTCATTGTCTTTTTCCTTTTCCTGCCAAACAAATTTAGAAAACAGAGCAGATTCTTCATTTACATGGTTGATTTGATCATGTTGATGATGAATTGAAAGTGGGTTTTTGTTGCCAGTTGAAAAAAATAAAGACTAAAATATAATACAAAAAATGGGTGTTTGTGTTTCAGTTTACAGAGATTCAGCATTTGGGTCCAAGCAAGACGATAATAACAATAAGAAGAAGAAGAAGCAGCAGCTTCTGATCCCAACGTCTCCTACCAAAGTCATCAACAACAATAAACCTAATGGTATTGCCCAATGGCCTCCGATTTCTCAATCGGCTGCCCCCGATTTGGGTACGTTTTGTTTTTTCATTCTTCAATCTAGCATATTGCTTTGTTTGTTTCCTCTAATTAATTGAATTTTTGTTTTATTTGGTTTGGTGGGTGTAGCTGTGATTGATCCATTGGTGTAATTGTGTTTTGAATTTCGAAATGTTTTTTTATTCTTTAGTTCATTATTTAACCTCCATAGTTGCTGACTTGCTGTAATGGGTTTTATTCATGTGGCTAGAACCCTAGTAACTTGAGATTTAGTTGACTTGAATGAGTAAGAAGAAATATATAAAGAAATTACTTGATTTGAATGTTTTTAAAAAAGGCATAAATCAATTTCTCCTTCTTTTGGTTATGGAGAAGTAACTGACCAGAGTAAAGACTGAGTTGGGTTGGATTGTGTATTTTAATTGCAGAAATTATGTTTTTTTGGGTAATTTCTTTTTATAATCGCTACGTCGTGTCAGAAGATCTATTGATCCATCGGTTATGCTTTAGTTAACGTCTAGAATTAGTGTTTTTAAGTTTCTTGTGCATTCTGATGCTGAAGATTGAAACTGAAACTGTTACCAGGCTGCATAAAAGGATATTTTCATGGTTTCATATATTTGTTTTGTTATTTTTATATTTTTCTTTGTGGGGATGGGTTCAATTTGAGGAAAATTATACTAATTTTTTGTTGTTTCTTCCATTCTAATTTAAGGCATTTCCTCTGATTTGTTAACGGAAATTGACATCAAACAACTTGATACTATGATATATTAGAAGCCCTTTATAGTTTATATTATGGAAGGGGACCATTTTATCGATGACCCACTAGCTAACTTGGATTCTTGTTGCTAGGTTTTATTTTAATCTCTGAAGACTGTTTATTAATGCGTATCTTTCTTTATTGCTTTGTTATTGTGGTGTGTGTTGTTGTGAAATTGGGGGGATCACCACATCCACTAGCCCATACTAGCAGTCATCAACATGTGATAATATGAAAGAACAAGAACACCACACACACAATAACACAAGAATTGTTAACCCGGTTCACCACCACCTGTGGCTACATCCGGAGGCACCAAGCCAGGACATCACTATAATAATATATGAAGGATTACAACTTTACATATGCACTCACACAGATCTAGCATAGTAACTCTCCATGAGCAATCTCTCATATACGTTATCTCGCCCTCCCAGAACGCACAAAATAACACGATCATGTAGGCGGGTTGTAGGATCGCCCCCATGGCTCTCAGCCCCCGGCCCCCTCCTCTATACTATTTTGTAGCTCTCCTTGATATCCTAACTTTCTCCCCTTTTTGGTACAAATATTATGGTGGTAGTCACAATGTATTTATAGGGATATAAAACCTATTCCTAATCAAAACCTGATTCACCCGGAGTCCTTGACATGGAAGGAGTATCACACAAATAGGAATACTAATTTGTTATCAAATTAACTTCTTTTCAAAACTCCTTTCACGCCACGAAGAAAACCCGCCACGACTTGTCCCTCTGGCGGTCGCCCGCCTCCTCTATGGGCGGTCGCCCGCGCCAGCCCCTCCGATTTTCACTCCTCCACGGTTTGATCCTCTCCTTGGTTTTGGCTCCAATCCCAACAATCTCCCGCTGGAGACATAAACCACCATTGTGACATGCTCCCATCATACTCCCACCCGAGAATGATCCACCAATTATTTTCCCCACGCGTGTTGAGCCACCACGCTCCTCCCATGAGCCACCACGCCCAAGTAATAAGGCGAGTTGAAACCAATGACGCTTGACCTCTCAGTGTTAGATCCTTCTTGCCTCCCCAAATCGACTTCTACCTTGATTTATTTGCAAGACTAACTTCGCCTTCTCCCTCCTAGATCCACTCCCCTTATGATGCTCCCATGAAACTCGGACACACCTTGCTTCTTGCATTGTCTCCTCGTGGTTCCTTTTCTCGCTCTCTTGTTAGGTACTTGTGACGGTCTCATGGCGGCCGGCTACACGTTGTCACCTCTCCACCCTTTAACACGCGCGTTTATTGATGTCTCTCCTTTTACACCAACAGTAGGCCCCCAAGGCCTCTTGCTCCCACCGGAACGAAATTGATGTTGTCGGTAGAGTCTAACATCCTCCTTACCTCATCGTCAGTCGTTTTGCGAGAAGTCCTCCCTCTTCCCGCGTGGTCAGGCTTATACCACTCACCTTTGCAAGAAGAGATTGTACCGCGATAGGAAACAAAAATCTGCAGAAATCCCTTCCCCGTCGCGGCGCGGTCGCGCAGCGCCTCCAGCGCGGTCGCGCCTGAAATGGATTTCCCGAGCCAAACGTCCGCTGGGCGGTCGCCCGCGCGCATGGGCGGTCGCCCATCACAACAGAAAGTCCTTCGCGATTTTTCCTCCTTGATCTCACTGACTCCTCCGACTTAGACTCCTTTTCTTTCATATTTTTCTCCAACCACCTTAGCCCTGATAACCCTTGAACATCTCTTGATCTCTGCATCTCCAAAATTCCACCTCGAATTTCTCGGATCTCGACAAGAAACAAACGAACTCTTCGAGACTTACCGATCTTCCGCACGATCGTATACCTATTTAGCACGTGTCTTGCTTCGACCATAAACCTAGAAGCTCTCGAATCCTGCACGTCTTCCACACGAAGAATCTGCACGAAAATCTGTTGTCTCTTTTCTTCACCTTGGATCTCTCCTAGATCTCGAACCAAAAGGCTTTGATACCAGTTGTTGTGAAATTGGGGGGATCACCACATCCACTAGCCCATACTAGCAGTCATCAACATGTGATAATATGAAAGAACAAGAACACCACACACACAATAACACAAGAATTGTTAACCCGGGTTCACCGCACTGTGGCTACATCAGGAGGCACCAAGCCAGGACATCACTATAATAATATATGAAGGATTACAACTTTACATATGCACTCACACAGATCTAGCATAGTAACTCTCCATGAGCAATCTCTCATATACATTATCTCACCTCCCCAAGAACGCACAAAATAACACAGTCATGGCCGGGTTGTAGGATCGCCCCCATGGCTTTCCTAGGCCCCCGGCCCCCTCCTCTATACTATTTTGTAGCTCTCCTTGATATCCTAACTTTCTCCCCTTTTTGGTACAAATATTATGGTGGTAGTCACAATGTATTTATAGGGATATAAAACCTATTCCTAATCAAAACCTGATTCACCCGGAGTCCTTGACATGGAAGGAGTATCACACAAATAGGAATACTAATTTGTTATCAAATTAACTTCTTTTCCAAAACTCCTTTCACGCCACGTGAAAACCCGGCCACGACTTGTCCCCTTGGGCGGTCGCCCACCTCCTCTATGGGCGGTCGCCCACCACAGCAGTCCCTCCGATTTTCAGCTCCTCCATGGTTTTGATCCTCTCCTTGGTTTTGGCTCCAATCCCAACATGTGTGTGACGGAATTTTATTTGAATAATATAGAAAATATGTTTATGATGAGTACACATACCTTTTTATAGATCTGGGTGTGCAGGGGAGCTTATTAGTGCTTATCTTTCTTTATTTAGTGTGCAGTGTGTATGAAGGTATTGTATCAAAATAAATAGTAAAAATCATGTTGGATTATTGATGTCGAGTTCAAAAACCACATTTATAGATCTGGGTAGTGCAGAGGAGCTGATTAGTGTCCGTTTTCTTTGTTGTACTGTGTGTGTGTGAATCATGGGTCATCCGGAAACAATCTCTATGTGCTTTAATACAGTGGCAAAGTTGCGTACATCCGACCCCCTTACCCCACCGTAGGTGAGAGCCTTTGTGGCACTTGGGTAATGTTGTTGTTGTACTGTGTGTGTGAAGGAATTGTACTGGAATAATCATGAAAACCATGTAGAGGAGTTCAGGCACCTGATTTATAGGTCTGGGGACTGCAGATGTGAATTTGTTCTGCTTTTTTTAGCTGCCTTTCTATTTCTTTACCTGGAAACACTTGATTTTCTTTTTCAGTGATAACTGTAATTTATTTGCTTCCTTAGTAAAGAAAGACATGCTTAATGTAGACTAATGTTATTTAAAACGGCATTCTGTTATTTAGTACCCTCTTCGTCCCAAAATGAAAGTCCAATTTTAACTTTGAGTGAGACTTAAGAAAGGTGGGATTTAAGCATGTTTCATAGCATAAGTACATAAAAACCCTTAATGATCTCACCATATTGGATTATGAGTGTAAATGTGAATTAGAAGGTTGTTTGATGATGGATGATTAAGTAACTTCTCCAGAAAATGGATTTTCATTTTGGGACAAGATTATTGGAAAATCAGACATTCATTTTGGAAGGAAGGGAGTATTCGGTATGATGAATGCTCCATGAATTTGGAAATAGTGATCGCATGCTTAGGTCGCAGACTTTTTCTACATTGTTAAAGTCCGTTTCAAGGATCATGTGATATTATCTGGGAAACAGGGAACCAAACTTAGTGTTTGTTCTTCTCCAAGTGTGTTGAAATATGTGAATTTCTTGAAGATGCCTTTTGTCCTTCCTTTACTCTTTTCGTGTATAATACTCTTCATTCAAGCATTACTTATTAAGAATATCTTTAAGTGAATTATTACTGATCGGAAACAACCTCTCTCTGTGCTTTAATACAAGGGCAAGACTGCATACATCCAACCCCCTTACCCCACCGTAGGTGGGAGCCATTGTGGCACTGGGGTAATGTTGTTGTTGTTGTTGTAGGCATTATTACTGATGGTTCAGACCAACCAAATATAGGAGCACAAAAAACCTGCAACTTGAGGTGTTTGGTGTGATATAGTCGAGTAGTTTGCTAAGCCTGCATAACCTTTTTTTGAGGATATTAGAAACGTTCTCAGTGTCACCTTATTTAGTTGTGATTTTCTTTAAGAAAATTGAATAGACTACGATATAATGTTGTGAACATAGTCACCTAGTCTGCATAACATTTTTGAGAGCACTAGAGATAATTACTGATGTAACATAATTTAGTTAATTAATTTTCTTTTAAGAACCCTGCATAGATAACTTAATTCATCATTTCTTACCCTAAAATGGAAGTAGACACTTTTTTAATGGACATTCCAAAAAAATAAACAGAGGGAGTGATAATTAGTTTGACTTGTCAAGCTCAATCCCTTTCCTGGGACGTAGAGAGTACTTTATAATTTTCCTTGTAGAAACCCTCAATAGGGATAAGTAGCCTAGTTCTACCTCTTGCTCGAGTTTTTTGTATGATTTTATTTTTCTCAATTTGGTCTTTGTCCCTGTAAAATGTAAATGTGATGACTTCTTAGATTATATTGTGAAGAATTAAACCTATAACTCGTTGTACAAAAGATTGATGCTTGCACTATGAAACCACAAATGTCACAAACAATCTTGCGATCACCCGACTTCCTCATCTAATCAATATCTCAATATGGATATTGATTATAAGTTACCCACTCAAATCCTAGGCTTTCGATGGTAGCCCCAAAGAGAGTATTTGAGAGAGAATAATGTTTGTGTATTCTCTTGGTTCACTGTGGAGACTCCAAATATATGGCCTACATAGATCAAGAGCACATTGGGAAAAAAAAATCGGTCATTCAATTTAGGACGGAGGGAGTATAAATCTTGGTCACAAAGTTACAATCCGTTTAAGAGTGTATTTGGCCAACTTATTCAACTAGTCGGTCTATGTCATATTGAATGTATCTATTTGGGCCTAACAAGGCCGTTCATCCAACAGTCCCAATTACTCTGGGACAAGTTTATTCGTATGCTCTAATATGAAGGAATTTGAAGGAAAAAATTGCTGAAAAGTACTTGGCTTTGTATGCATAGATGAGTAGTACTACCTCTTTCCCAAATGAATGTCCAAAAAAAATTCAAATTTATTATTTATCAAGAGCAAATTTGGAATTTTTCCGGACATTCATTTTGAGACGGAGGGAGTAGTTGCTATTCAGGAACGTTTTTTCTAGTAAGTTCTTTTGGAACTCTAAAATTCTTATATATGTTCCCTTTTTTCAATTCAGGTAGTAAAGACGAGTCCTTCTTCGAATCCCAGGCATGGTTAGATTCGGACTGTGATGATGATTTCATGAGCGTTAAAGGGGGTAAGATACATCAAAATTCCTCAATTTTGTTATTTCTAATTTCAGATGTATCTAAACAGTACTCCCTCTGTCCCTAAATGAATGCCCATTTTCAAGAATTTTTTGTCCCGAAATGAATGTCATTTTTGGAAAACAAAAATTGTCCCTAAATGTTTTTTACTGAATTTTTTTCAATAGTTATTTTACACTCGCAAAACTAAAGGTTTAGCAAGTGAATAACAAGATTATTTATGCGTCTTTGCCATTAATTATATACAGAGTAAACATTTTCAGCATGTCCCTCAAAATGAATTTGGACATAGGGACGGAGGGAGTATATGTCCTCGAAATGAAATTAATTTGTATTATACATATTATTTCCGCCTCTGAATCTTAGCGGAATCTATGTTAAGGTTTAATCATCCTGTTTAAACAAAAATATGTACAATAAAGTTTGCTCTTAATCAAGAGCAAATTTGATTTTTTTTGGAAATTCATTTTGGGATAGAGGGAGTAGTATTTTTTTTATCACCCTGAATTAACACAAATACTTCTCCGTTGTTGCTGCATCTGCAGATTTTACACCATCACGCGGTAATACGCCAGTCCACCACAACTTCTCAGCTGGAACCCCAAAAGTCAACGGAGCCCTTTTATTGGACCAAACTACCCCTGTTCCATTCCCCGAGCCATCTCCAAACACAAGGAATAAGAGACTCTCCGATCTCTTTAAAGACAGTTTACGTGTTAACCAAGATGCTGAGGTTGAACAAGAAGATAAAATGAGCAACACTCAAAATGAGATGAGTGGAAAGTTGGGTACCCCTTATGCCTCTGACGTCAACTCCGTCTCCAGCGATGGAAGGCGGACCCCACACGGAGATTTTAAACCGGTAAGGGAAAAGTCAATGAAGTCACCTGTTGTGCAGTGGTGCCTCCCGAACATGCTTTCAAGTTGTAGCAGCTATACTGAAAGGAAGAAGAAGACGAGTCATCCTGCCCCTATTACCGGGTAAATAATTTAAATAAATTAGCTCGATTTTTCGTATGATTATGATGATGTATAGTAATGAGATCGTAAGTCGAAGGTTTTTACTTTTCTTAATGATATTATTAAATATATATTGAAATGAATTATGTTTGGTATTTGCAGAAAGAAAACATAATCTTGTGAATTGAGGCTTTCATAAACTTTTTGAATTTCTGTGAATATACTATGTGGTATGTACCATTGCCTTTTGAGAAGCAGAGGGTGCATTTTTTAATCCAAACGGCATGACTTTCCACTGGTAGTAGTGTTGATCAGGTACACAGAAGGCCGTCTTCGGTCTGTCTTGTCTTCAGGAGTGATTATTATGTAAAGATAACAGAGTAGGTCCTTTGTAGCATTGGGTTTTCATGTGGGAAGTCTTAAAGAGTGAAAAAGCCCATCTACTCAAGCTAGTAGATATATGGGCCTCCATTGTTACAAGAAGCTTTTGTTGATGGGCTATAGTATTTCTTCTAAAACTTGTACTCCCTTTCTCTTTTCCTAAATGAATGGCTTTTTTTTTTTCAAATTTGCGTTTGATCAAATTTGAATTTTTTGGGACAATTTATTTAGGAACGGAGGGAGTACCTGATCCAAAATCCTTGGCAAGAGAAAAGAAAAGACAATCCCATAAGGATTCGGGTTTGAACCGTAGTATAGGTCTAAATCAAGTTATGGACCGCGCTCTGAATCGTGGTTTGAACCAAATAATTAAACCACAGTTTAAATTAAATCGAATCAAATTATAGCGCTGGTTTGAACCAAATAATTAAACCGCAGTTTGAATTAAATCGAACCAAATCATAGTAGTTTGGTTGATTCGATTTGGAAATGGGCATAGGTGTGAAACCCATAGGTGTGGATCCCACAAGAAATGGGCAAGACAATAAAAGAAATTTGTGCCTTAGGTACCTTTCATGCCAAATTTTGGGGAATTGGAAAATGGAAATGGGCATAGGTGTGAAACCCATAATATTGTCAAAAAGCAAACTCTAATAATAATAATGAAGATGAATTCATTCTTTGGCTCTTTTGGCACATGGAGATGGAGTGCTTCGTTTTTCATTTCCAAAGTTACCCATTCACCACCATACTTTGCCTCAAATAATCATTGAAATATTGTACCAATTGTTAGGATGTTCCATTAAAAGTAGTAATTAAAATTTTACATATTTGCACCATAAATAAAATCAAATGGATCTTCCCAATGAGACCATTTAAAAAAAAAGTACTTAACACAATTGTCGAATTCCATTTCAAATCGAAAATATATGAAAATTTAGTGTGTTATATAGAAGATTCATACATTACTATTAAATAACAAAATCATTCATTAAACTTTTGAAAACATGTGATAAAATGTGGTTAACCTAAATGAGAAGGTTCTTAATATGATGTCTGATATCTGCGTACCGGGTTGAAATTCAAACTCAAAACTATTCACTTATTTATTTAACTATCCACTTAATTATTTAACCAAATTTGTATAGAAATTAGGTCGAATTCCATTTGAGTCGACCGGTAATAAAAGTTACATAACACTATTTTTTCAATACGAAGATAGTAGATAATTAGACCCGACAGCTTTGACCCGTTACCTACTAACTCACACGACCCAACCCACTAATTACCTGATCCAGCCTAATCCATTTAAGTTAGAGGGTTGAAGCGGGTTACAAGTTGCAACACATTAAATGTTAAGCTTAATGGACCGACCCAACCTAACACGACATGTTTCAACCCGTTTAACCTACGAAAACAAATAGCCAGAATTAATAAATTTAAGGCACTCGGGCTAAAAAAATAAACGGGTCGACTTGAGTCAACCCGCCAATCCGATCCGTTTCAACATTACTCATTTGACCCGTTAAATTAAACGGATTCTAGTCAATCGACCTATTTCAATCTGCTAACTTGTTCGGTTCAACTCAATCCAATTCAACCTAACCCGCTTCAATTGGATATAGTAGATAATCTAACACTTATCTTGAATCACTAGCCATCTTTCTCACGAGTCAACTCAGTTAACCCTTAACCTAACCTTCGTTTTATATTAAAACTTTCTTGCCTAACCATCTATCTAAACGAAATAAAGTGTTCAAGTTGCTACAACAGAAAAGATTCAAACTCATCTCCATAGCCAATTACTTAGCTCTATTCAAATGATTTCGAGGAGTTTTTGCCTGCCGTCGTTGAAGGTGGGGCCAATCAGGAACTAACACACGTCAGAAAGTGGGCCCCTTACTCCATTCTTCCCGGAGAAAATGATTCTAACCCTTTACTCCCTCCGTCTCATCCGACTTAATATTTTTTCTTTCGATACGAAAATTAAGAAATATTAATATAATAAGAGAATATTGAATGAGTGAAAAAGTTATTATGAGTATGAAAAAATAAAATATGATAAAGAATGAATGAAATAAATAGTAAAAGGATTGTTGTTGTTAGTATTACAAGTGAGTCTAATTAATATAAAATAATATAAATTTTCTATTTTAAAACTCTTAAAGTCTGAGGTTCCACCTTAAAATCAATTGGTGATAAGGGGAGTGACCCATGATCTTTATATGTCATAGGCAAGGTTTGTCAATTCCCAATGTGGAATAATATCTCTAACACGCCCCCTCACGTGTAGCGGGCATCGTGTGTCGTTGGGCCTGCACGTGTAATGGACATGCTCTGATACCATCTTAAAGTCTAATGTTCCACCTTAAAATCAATTGGTGATAAGGGGAGTGGCCCAGAATCTTTATATGTCATAGACAATGTTTGTCAATTCCCAATGTGAAATAATATCTCTAACAAAAACGTCATAAATCGAGTAAAACACCAAAACCAACAAATTATTATAAGTCGAGTAAAACACTCGAAATAACAAATTATTATAAGCCGAGTAAGACTTATTATAAGTCGGTTGGAAATGAGGGAGTAAACGAAACAAAAGGATGCACTAAACTGAACTATATGTACGAAATCGTAGCAGATATTAAGGGGTGGCTTGGTAGGAATATCAAGTGTATTTTGCTTATATCATGTACATACCAAGTTTAATTTGGTACATGAAAATCTATACCAGTATCAACCGATTAAGTCGGTATACCAATTAAGTTGGTACGGTAGGTACTCGGTTGGTACGGTTGGTACTAGACTCTACCAAGTGTATATATTAAAATAACAATTTTTCTATTAAGACCAAATAAATATAATAGTACATCATTATAAAATTCAAACGAGATTATAATATAATAATAAATTCATCCCCAAAGTGCTTACTAGCCTCAAAATCACATGGAAATCCTTTAAGAAGGACTAAGTCTGTTACAGATTACAAAATGTCACACCTCAGGTCCTCAGTTACATTAACACTAAAATATCAAGAGCAATTGGGATTCTTAAAGTTTGTTACATACTTAAAGACCTTCCTTCAATTTGTTCAAGTTTACTAGCCTCAAAATCACATGGAAATCCTTTAAGAAGGACAAGTCTGTTACATATTCAAATACATAATACTGAGATAAAAACAAAATGTCACAACACCTCAGTTACATTAACACCCAAATATCAGGAGCAATTGGCATTTGGCTTCTTCAGGAAATCCAAAACGTTCAACAAATTCTTCCTGCAAGTAATAAGCTCAAATATTTTAGAAGCTTGTTTTTTAAAACTGTAAGCAAACATATTTTATACGGCCGCACTGATTTTCTTTCAACATCAGCTGATCATTAACCAGCTGAATCAGCAACATCAACTGAGACAGAGGGATTAAAAAAAGTGCATCAATATGAGAAAAAAAAGGGATCATTAACCAGCTGAATCAGCAACATCATCAACATCAGCTGAGACAGAGGGATTAAAAAAAAGGGAACAACATCAGCAGAGACAGAGGGATTGAAAACTTATACTAAGTTTGATTCTTTATTTAGAAACACAATGTTTATTTTGAACCAGCTGAATCAGCAACATCAGCTGAGACAGAGGGATTAAAAAAAGTGCATCAGTATGAGAAAAAAAAAGGGATCATTAACCAACTGAATTAGCAACATCAGCTGAGACAGAGGGATTAAAAAAAGTGCATCAGTATGAGAAAAAAAAAGGGATCATTAACCAGCTGAATCAGCAACATCAGCTGAGATAGAGGGATTAAAAAAAAGGGAACAACATCAGCTGAGACAGAGGGATTGAAAACTTACACTAAGTTTGATTCTTTATTTAGAAACACAATGTTTATTTTGAACCATCTGAATCAGCAACATCAGCTGAGACAGAGGGATTAAAAAATGTGTTGACGAGGAGGGGAAGTAGGAACAACTTAAATACGAGAAACTTACCTAGGATTGCAATGAAGACTTACACATCTGTCCGATAAATATTGATCAACCTCATTACAGATACATTGAGTATTCTGAGACATTCTTTCTCTAGCAATCTTCTTACTAACATCCATGTATACGTAGTGATAGAAACTCTTGTATCACTAGCCTTACGCTGAGAAATCGGTAAAGCCTTCTCAACATGATACCTATCCAAAACGCCTTGAGCAAATTATGATTTAAAATGTCACAAGTTAAAACAAATTCCCAACCTTTTCACTGTTGTTTCACGATAAGGGGCATCCATAAAACAAAAGATTTAGCTGGAAATAGCTTACAGAACTCAATGGACTTCAATGCAGTAAAAAAGAGGTCCAAGTGTCAAACCACTCCACAAATTGAAAAAACACACCAAACCCAATTCATCAAAAAATAAAGATATGCAATTAGACAAGAATATATGGCTGCCAACTGTATTGGATCAGAGAGTTTCAAATTTTATAATCCAACAATCAGCAAAAATAAGTTGATTGAGACAAAAAGTCAAGCATCTGAAGCCAAAATTTCAAGTAATCACGATTGTAGAAAAGTAAAAACAAAACAACATATTGTGACTGAAAAAAAGGGAATGGTGCATATACAACTGGAAGGGGGAAAGGGATAGAAAATAGACTTGAAAGATTGAGAAGCAAGGGAATACCTTGTTGCAGCGCCGCTAAATCAAGATAGGTGGTGCCGTTGTGGGATGGATTGGAGTCAGCGGCAGAGGCAACGGCAGCGGCGCTAATCCTAATCTGTCGCCAGGAAGAAATCGAGAGGGAGAGAGAGAGAGAGAGCGATTGTGTTGCTGTGTGAGAATTGAGAGACTAAGGTCCAGGCCCGATTTTGAGCAGGTGCAACAAGCCCAATCGCACAGGGCCCAAATATTTTAAGGGCCCCAAATTTTTAATTTTAATATGTACATATATATTAAGCCGTAAATATTTACAAACAAGAGAATGTGTTTCGATGGATAAGTTGCTTGTTATGAGTGCTTTACATAGAGAGTTACTATTTAAACCCCAAAAAATTATTAGTAAACCCCAAATGAAAAAATTGCAAAAATGCCATTGAGGTTAATTACTTTTTTATCCCTTTGTTCATCTTCTCCCATTCACTCCATTCACCACTCTCCCCCCCCAACCCCCATTTCCAGCCCCTTACTTTCTCTTTCTATAAAAAAAAAAAAAAAAAAATCTCATTCTCAAAATTTTAACATTTTTTTTAATCAAAAAACGAAAATTGCAGTCGGCCATCACTGCCGACTTTGGGCTTAAAAGTCGGCCATACCCGGACGACTTTAGGCTTAAAAGTCGGCCACTACCGGCCGATTACGGGAAAAAAGTCAACCACACCCGATCGACTTTTTGTAATTTTTCCACCATACAGGATGACTTTTTAATAAAAAGTCATCCACCACTGGCCGACCCCTTGTTTTTTTCATAAAATTTACCTAATTTTTTTGAAATTATACTACAAAAATCATTTGCATGAGCTAAATAAGTCATATAATTTTTTTTGAAATTATACTCCAAAAATTATTTGCTCATTTTAATCTTGTCTTGAATATATATATATTTTAAAAAAAAAATTATGTATATAAATTTTAGAGTATAATTTCAATAAAAATTATAATTTCTTTTAGGTATATGACTTATTTAGCTCATACAAATGATTTTTGAAATATAATAATGTAATTTTAATCTTCCCCTATTCCTCCATTAACTTTCACCCAAACAAATAATAATGTAATTTTCTTTACACTATCTCTTTATTTACATTTTAATGCATTTAGTTTAAAAAAAAATGATTTTTGATGGGGTCGGCCAGTAGTGGCCGATTCTGGGCTTAAAATCGGTCGGGTATGACGAAATAATTAGGCCAAAGTCGGCAGGCAGTGGCCAATTTTTTAAACAAATGGTCGTCCAGGAGTGGTCGAAAAATTACCCAGAGTCGATCGGTACTGGCCGACTATTTACCCAGAGTCGGTCGGTACCGGCCGACCCAAGCCGCCGACCCATTCTGCATTTAACGAAGAAAAAAAAAACTCCCTTCCGTTCCCCTTCCCTTAAACTCAGGTCGTCTCCCCGTTTCTCCGCCGTCCCACCTTCATCACCAAAAATATCCATCAATCTCTTCAACTTCGTCAACACCACCTCGTCATCTTCAACTCGCCATCATCAGAATCTATAACCATGAAACTCCAAGCTTTTAAACAGAGCAACCACCAATTGAAATCAGCTCAGGTTCCTTCGTCTCCCCTCTCTTCTCAGTCCGCCTCCTCTCTCTCACTCTCTCTCTCCAGATTTGGTTTCAAAATCATGTTGAATTTTGTTTCGGCTGATTGTCTCTATTGTCAAATTCAATTTAGAGGTGTAAATAAGGGTTTACTCAAATTTATTTTCTAGATGATTTCGATTTTGTATGATTTAATTTGGATTTGAAAATAAGATACTTGATAATTGGTTATTGGGTTTAAATTCATGAGAAGAGTTGTTGAAATTCTAATTCTTCTTCTTCTTCTTTCTCTCTCTCTCTCTCTCTCTCTCTCTCTCTCTAGGCTGTAAATGAAATGGGTGTGGGTGGGTGGGTGAATGGAAGGGTATAAGGCACTACAAGAAACAGGCTTATTTACGGCGGTTAAAATCCGCCGTAAATAATACGCGCCCCGCCGTATATAGTATTTACGGCGGACTAGCCGCCGTAAATAGATCCCCGTATAAATTATCGCCGTATATACTATATACGGCGGAAATGCCGTATATACTATATACGGCGGATATACTCAGCCGTATATAAATGGAATACATACGTATAAAATGGCGTATTTGAGTGATCTTTATACGGCGGAATGTGTAACCGCCGTAAATAAGAGACGAGTCGTCCGCTCAGTGACGAGTCGTCCCGGTTGCACCCCCGCGGGTTCCCTCGTCCAAGCGAGTCGTCCATGGGACTTTTATACGGCGGTCACTATATTCGCCGTAAATAACTAAATAGGGACGACTCGTCCAACATGGCACGAGTCGTCCCATTTACACCCCCTCTTGGTTCCCTCGTCCCCCTTTGGGCACGAGTCGTCCCTAGGTTTATACGGCGGATTTGGTCACCGCCGTAAATAATCCTATTTTTTTTTTTTTCCCCGACTTTGTATAATTCATTTTCCCCAAAAATACGTTCACAAAAACCAAATTAAACCCTGTACACACACAATATAACAAAAAATACACAAATGCAATCAATATTTACAATCTACATATTAACACAATTAATGTTGAATGTATCCATACATAATAACCATTATACAAAAAGTTGTTAGTTGTTGAATGTATCCAAAATATACAATGTCTAAAATCCACGAACACCTATTCATTACCGTCATTTCCACGTCGTTCCATCCAACGTTTCAATTCATCAATTTGTTGTTGTAACTTAAGGCGTTCATCCTCATTTTTCGGCGTTCCTCCTCAAGTTGTCTTTCAAAATCTGCTTTGACCCCGCCACCGCCTCCGCTACAGCTGCTGAGAAGGTTGGGATTTACCAAACACCTTAGTTTTGTTCGGACCGCCTCCCATACATCGAACTCTCCCATGGTCATCGAGCCAAACATACCAACAAAAACATCTTCACGCGCCGCAGAGAGTCCTCTGGCGGCTCCTCAGTTGCATCATTAAGCGTTTGCTTTGTAACAAAAACAACATGTTCAATATAAATGTTTTAACTTTAATTAATATTATGAAAATGAAGTTAGAAATGAAAAAAATATTCTATAGAATAACAAAGCTGAAACAGAAAAGGTTGAAACTTTAACTTACAATCATTTGAGTGGTGGCTTGATCTGGGTGTTTTGCCGTGCGCGTATGTATGAAAACGCTTACGCGATCGGTTGGTAATCCCTTGTCGCCTCTCTACAATTTATAATAGAATCATTTGACAAAAAAAAAAAAAATATTTATATACGATACAAAAAGAAACATTAATTGAATTGACAGCGAGAACTAAATTGAACGATGACAAACCTCTTTGATGACTTTGGGATGGGACGTTTTTCCGGTCCTATTCGAGGCACGATTGTTTTTCTCGATTCAATTTATTTGTTTCGATATTTCTGGAAAAAAAAAAAAAAGATAATATTAGTATTAATTTGACTACTTATATAAGACATTCACGATAATAGATTGAGATTAATTTGAAATATACCCGAGCCTTGGGCGTACCCACATCGCAACAAGTGCGGCCCATTGATCCGCAACGCACCCACGGGGTGGGTGAGCCAATGTGTCTTCGTCGATTGATACATCTTATAATGCTTGTTTCAGCGAGTAATAATATTCATAAGCGAGTCAATATTCATAACAAAGTCATAATCGAGTAATATTCATAACTATATAATACTTATTATATGCTTGTCTCACATTGTATTTCCGGTCACGCCACGCTTTAGCGAGAGAAAGAGCCATAACCGGGAAATACTCCGGAGGAGCATTTGTATTTTCCTATATACACAATTCAACAAAGAAAAAAAAATCAATTGTTAGAGAAGCATAAGACTTTTGACTACGTACTAGAGATATATGTAAGAAATATGGATTACAACTTACCGAACGTCATTCCATACGTTATTTATGCACTCGTGATTCATACGAGACCACTCATTAGTTAATGGGAAATGTTCCCCATTTTTAGCAAAAATTCCTATACCGAGTAGCTAATTGTGCCATTTCCCCACCCAACCGGTTGACCATAATTATTCCATATTATGATCAATCTCTCTTTACCCCATTTGGCGGTTGGTTTTGCCAACCCTCTTCCTTTAGGGTTAGAGCCACGACACAGTAATAAATTTTTCCTTGGAGGCATATACGTCATATGACAATTCAATTATAGCACAAGAATTGGATAAACCAAGTAAAGGACCCAAAAAACAATCTTATAATATATGTATAAGACCTATAAATTTATTATAGGTCTTATGTATCATGTATAAGACCATATATTGGTCTTATAAATGGCCTTATAGAATAACAATGCTTCCAATATACAATTGTAATACTACAAGGTAGATATAGAAATATGAACATTGACAAAACAGCAACAACAACAAAACAGCAGCAACAACAACAACAAAACAGCAGCAACAACAATAACAAAACAGCAGCAACAACAACAACAAAACAGCAACAACAACAAAACAGCAGCAACAACAACAAAGCGGCGGCAACAACAACAACAAAACAAAGAACAACAACAAACAAAGAAGAAGAACAACTTTTCTTTTTTTTTTCATTTTTTAAAGAAAAATGATACCGGTACGTGGGATTGTTAGACCACAATTTATCCCAAGCCCGGGTTAGGGAGCGATACAGGAAGGTTAATGGTTTCCACCTATATACCAAGTATCGTTTTCATTAAAAGTATAAAGTATAACAGAGCTCATTGAAGTTGAAATTGACATATGTAGCAATAATTAGCATAGAGAAAAAAAAAAGAGCTCATTGCATTAGGAGATGGAATGATACAAAGAGATTAACAAGAGATTATATATATATATATATATATATATATATATATATATATATATATATATATATATATATATATATATATATATATATTGAGTACGGGTAATTGACTTTTCTAACTCAATTGGAGTATTATGTATTCACCCAGGCCATCCCTATTTTATTCCTATACCTAGTATTTGGGAGGGACTAGGGAAAAATCAACTACTCATTCTACTTGTAAGTAAAAAATACTTGTCAAAGTAGTTGTTACTTATTCTTCTTACTTGTACAAACCACGGAAACGACATCGGTTCTCCCCATGTTCAAATGGTCCCCAGACCCTTCTTACTACCTAATACAATAGGGCTTCAGTCTACTTTATTTCTAGAATACAAAAATGACATAAGTAATGATGCATCCCCCCCTCCTTCCAGTTTTATCTACAAACTATCAAGTGTCAACACGGATGAGTTGGTCCAGTCAACCCAATCACATTAAGTCCAATCAAATGGGGTAAGGCCAAATTATGATAATGCATTTGCTTACAAAATGTGGTAACAATTGAAGATGAGTTTGTGAATATTTTTAACTATGGACTTAGAAAAAGAATTTGTACAAGAATTAATGCACAGTTTCAAAAAGTGACAAAATGGGACAAGCACAACTGCAGCAGCTAGAGGTAACTCACCAACATCAGGAGTCCACCCAACATGATTAAAAATAAGAACTTTGAGAGAAATGGGGGGTTGCTTCTACAGCAACAAAATACATTTTCTTCAGCAAATGAGAAGAAACCAAAACATGATTAGTATTGTTGCAAAGAGAAACACATCCTCCAAAACTAGCTACAATCTTTTAGTCCCAAATGATTTTTGGCCCAAAAATATCATGGTTCAATATACACTTGCAATCTTTCAAAAATAAAATAAATACTTGCGAACCAATATTTTACAAATTTTTCTTAGAATGAATATGTTACGAATGCCCATTAAAATAAAAGAACATGACATTACGGGGGAGAGGGGCTCCGCGGGTTATGGACACATTTGTTATATGTCACATTTAACAAATTCCATAAACCATGACATTACACTAACATTTCCAACGAATCAACCAAAAAACAAAAAATTGGTGGGGGAAGCGGGCGGGGGAACAACAAACATGACATTACGGGGGGCTCGCGGGTTGTGGACACATTTGTTATATGTCACATTTAACAAAAAACAAATACCAAATCGGTGGGGAAGCGGGGCAGGGGGAACAACAACAACAACCACAAGGAACAACAACAACAACACTATAGGGCAAGCCTTGCTTGATACAGAAAAAGTATAAAATAGTACGGGGGGGGGGGGCTGGGGCTCCCGCGGGTACCAAATCGGTGGGGAAGCGAGGCGGGGACATCCCAAAGTAAAAGGAGTACCTGGACAAGCTAGCAGATGACGGAGGTAGAAAGTAAGCTGCTGCAACAAGATCCTGTAGGAAATAAGAGTTTGATCAAAAGAAGCAGAACAAATACATATTACAATTAACAATATTAATATTCAATCCAACCATACAAAATAACAAGTTTGATTGAAATATGAAACATAAGTAATAACATTGTCTTA
This sequence comes from Adenophora triphylla var. japonica, assembly GCA_022495995.1. Taxonomy (NCBI): domain Eukaryota; kingdom Viridiplantae; phylum Streptophyta; class Magnoliopsida; order Asterales; family Campanulaceae; genus Adenophora; species Adenophora triphylla. The sequence continues at coordinate 58,686 of JAFEMH010005455.1, read as the reverse complement.
GTAATAGTAAGCAAATAAGATCTAAACAAATACATATTACAATTAACAATATTAATATTCAACCATACAAAATAACAAGTTTGATTGAAACATGAAACATTAATAATAACATCACAATAATAACATCACTGATGAGAGCCGGAGGTTTGTCCCTGATAGTAGGTCTGACGGGAAGAACGCCTCTGTGCACGAGCAGTGGCTCTCGAATGCATCATAGTCAAATAAGATCTAAACAAATACTACTCAAACTAATCATCATCATTATCGGCCATATCAACATCATCATTATCGGCCATATCAACATCTAGGTCATTGATATTAGTAGTTTCAATCTCGACCCCATCAACTCCCTCTCGCACCCACGATGCTTCTTCGTTAGCAACATTTTCATCCAGATTTTGTGAGCAAAATGGTACCAATTGTGGAATCGAATTTGCAACTTGTTTATCATCATTTGAATATATGTCAAAACTATCTCTTGGCGTAATCCTCATCACAACTTTCCAATCACTTTCTATAGGATCTTTAACATACCAAACTTGCTCAGCTTGAGATGCTAATATGAATGGTTCATCACCAACTCGATTATCCTTATACAACTTGTGATTGAAGTTTACAAGAGTAAATTTTTGCTCATCTTCCATCTTGCTGTCCGGTTATCAACCCAATCACATTTAAACAATACAAATCTTATTGAGTTGCTATAACGAATTTCAAGGATCTCAATCAACTCCCGTAGAAGTTAACATCCCCTACAATGGGATTATTATCCTTTCGGCTTGCAAAACTTGTCACACTTGCATTCGGCATGACTCCACTATTTTGAGTTTTCCTTCGTCTATCGACATCCTTCACTCGAAATCGAAAACCATTTATTATGTAAGACTTATACCGCCTCGCATCCATATGAGGACCCAATGCAAGACTCGTAATTCTTTCGGGCACTACATCTTTCGTCGTGCATACCTTTTATAAAAAACAAAATTTAATAAGAAAAATATTTAAAAACGATAAATTGAAACTATTATATGAAGGTGGTTTCATACTTACATAATCCTTAAACCGGCTAACAAACTTATCATTATGTTCTTTCTCTATAAGATGTCGTTGATTACGAGGTAATGTCTCCCTCAAATGTACACGATGCATTACGAGCGGATCGAAAATATGAATTAAGTATTAATTTGAAATATAAAAGATATAAGGAATGTAAGCCTCATGTAAGGAATCACTTACTCTAGGTATTGTTCAACATCTTCGGTATTGAAAAGCACATATCTATGCGCTTGTACTCGTGTGATGTAATCAAGGATAATTACCTCTTCTTTTCCTACAAAGCGGCCTAACTCATCACCTTCATCATCATTTCTTCTAGGACGATTGGACTTTGTCTCAATGTCATCCAAATATTGCGTACAAAAAGTCATGCATTCTTCGACCACAATTGCCTTAGCTATGGAGGCCTCGGGATGGGCTCGATTTCGAACATATAATTTTAATGTAAGTAGAAACCTACAAAAACATTTACTCATGCTAAAGCGAGATGTAAAAAGAATTTAACTTTTTCAAAGTAAATTTAATATGGATGTACCTCTCTCGGATACATCCAACGAAATTGTATTGGGCTCCGCTAGCAAGGCCTCCTCGGCTAAATGCACCGGCAAGTGCTCCATAACATCAAAGAAAGTGGTGGGAATATTTTCTCGAGAGCACATAGTGTGACGGCCATCCGATCTTGTATCTTTTCGAGATCGCCAAGTGTATTCACCTTTGAGGATAATTGCCTAAAGAAATTTGCCAACTCAATGATGGCTTTTACAACGAAGTAGGCAACACTTTTCGAACAGCTAAAGGGAGTAGTTGTTGGAGCAAAATATGACTATCATGGCTCTTAAGACCCCAAATAGCTCTTTCCTCTAGATGTACACAACGAGATATGTTTGACGAGTAGCCATCGGGGACTTTGACTCCCTTTAGAACTTTCAAGAATGTGTCTTTATGCTTCTTACTCATTGTAAGCGAGCCGGAGGCATAATATCTTTGCCGGATGGAAGCTTTTGTAGATGCAATGGTTTCCGAATGTTCATCACTTTTAGGTCTTTTCTTGCTTTATCATTATCTTTTGATTTCCCGGTACCTAACAGTATGTAGCACATTATCACACACATTTTTTCAATGTGCATAACATTAAGATTATGACGAACATGATTATTTGCCCAATAAGGCAACTCAAAGAAGATACTCCTCTTTTTCCAATTGTGACACAACTTAGGAACCTTTCTTTTCTCCAACTTGGCTTGTTGCTTCTCACCCTCTTCTCTTTTCCTCTTTTTAATAACATCTTCTATTTTATACTCTGTTTCCATATTTTCAACTTGTTTAAGCAATTTTGTTCCAAACAATAACTTGGGCTTATCTCTCACTTCATGAGTACCATCAAAAGAGCCTTTATCCTTACGAAAAGCATGACTCCTAGGCAAGAAGCGTCGATGACCAATATAACAATACTTGCCACCATGATTCAACCATCGTGCTTGAGGTCTCACATTGCAACAAGGGCAAGCATATTCACCTTTAGTGCTCCATCCAGACAACATTCCATATGCAGGAAAGTCATTTATTGTCCACAATAGTGAAGCTCGTAAAGTAAACAACTCGTTCCTTGATGCATCATAAGTTGATATACCATCTTCCCACAATTCCTTCAACTCATCAATTAACGGTTGGAGATACACATCTATCTTGTTGCCCGGCCCTTTTGGGCCTTGAGTAAGCACCGACAAGAAGAAATATGGCTGTTTCATGCATAACCAAGGTGGAAGATTGTATGGCATAAGCACAACCAACCAAGTACTGTGAGATATAGTCATTGTTCTGAAAGGATTAAATCCGTCAGATGCTAATCCCAATCTAACATTTCGAATTTCACTTGAAAATAATGGATAACGTTCATCGAATTTCTTCCACGCACGAGAGTCTGCAGGATGCCTCAGCACACCATCGTCTATTCTTTTCTCGGCATGCCATCTCATGAGTGTCGCGGTCTTAGATGACCAATACAACCTTTGCAACCTTGGCTTTAAGGGAAAATACCATACTTTCTTCATCGCTACCTGCTTGGGAAGTTTATTCTTGCCACTTGTTTCCGCACCTTCACCGCTACCCCCTTCTTCTTGTTGCTTATATCTAGAGGCTCCACAAATTTCACATTTAGTAAGTTTTCAGTTTCATTTCGAAACAACATACAATGATTAATGCACGCGTCCCACGTTTTATAACTAAAACCCAAATCCGCGATCATCTTGTACGCCTCACGATAGGAACTTGGCACTTTCGCCGAGGCAATGCCCTAATGAAAATTTTTAATAAAGAAGTAAATCCCTTATCGGTCACTCGATACTTAGCCTTCCAGTGCATAAGTTCTACAATAAATGAGAGTACCGTAAACTTATCACACCCTTCCCACAAGGCTTGATCAAGATCTCTCAAAAGTCTAAGAAACTTTGCGGTGGATGCATCTGATTGTACGATTTCTTCAATTCCTGGCTGGTTACTATCCGGCATACCCATCCCTTCATGTACCATTCGCCTCATACAATCTTGCACGCCCAATTCAATTTCAATGCCATCTTCAGTTGTCCTATCATTATTATCATTCTTACGCGCCGAAATGTACCCTTCCCCGTGCCTAATCCAATTCTTGTAATCTTTTTGAAATCCCACTGCAATACAATGTGATCTCACGGTTGCACGGTCTTCTTGGTAACGATTTGCGCATTTTTTACAAGGACAATATATTTCTTTAACACCAACAGACTTTTTTGAGAATGCAAAATCGAGAAAGTTGTCAACCCAGGACAAATACTCATTTGAAATTCGATTATCCAAATCAATCCAACTTTTGTCCATATATGACTTGACTTGATATTTTTAACGTTAAAATACAACCTATATATAAGACCGAGAGACACAAAGTTTAGAATAAAAATAAACTCATAAACAAACATAGTCTAAATATGTACAACTTTTGGCTCGATATAGATAATATACATTGTTTGGAGCCTAGCCTATTAGTCGAACTTGGGCCCGTGATATAGTATAACCCTATGACAACATTCATTCGTTCTCTCTCACAAGCCCCCCTAATTGAGAAGCTAATTTAAGGAACTAGGTTGATGTGCAAAAGAATATGCACATGCAACAAAAGATTTGAAACTATTTTTAGGAACTAGGTTGAAGTGCGCAACATTATTTTTGAAGTGCGCAACACCAACATATGGACTAATAGATTGAGATTACGGGCACACTAGAGTTAAGGGAATTTACAAGGTTTGCCTTCAAACAAGAAGTCCACGACTAGGTATTGTCTATTTGTTGGAGGCAACTTAGTATCTTAGTAAAGCAAGAAGGAATCATTGGTATCAAGATTCATGATCATGTACTAAGGCAAGAAGGAATCATTGGTATCAATATTATTTACATTTACATTACAAAATACTATAAACCAAAACAATGTAGAATCAGCATTCAACTTTTTGAGACTTTTTGACCATTAATTTTCTACTCATTAGCTTGGTCTCCTTTTTACTCTATTAATTTTCTACTCATTGTTTACTTGAATTTACTTTCATGAAATTACACTAAAAGTATAAGGGAAATGACAAATTGGGGTCCAATGTTTGGTTTTTCTTTTTTTGTTTTTATAGACTATATAGACAGTGTTCAACACCATTTCAAAGTTCAAGCAGTTTCGACCAAGTAAATGTGATCAACTCCAATCAAAACATGACTAATAAAGGTAGCAAGATGAATGCAGCAATACAATGGTTCATCCAATAAGAATCTAATACTAGCCTCTAATACAAAATTGATAAATCCCTCTTAAGTATTATTAAAGCTTAATGTCCAAAGCCACCATCTATTTGACAAGCACAAATCACATGCATAATAATTTAAATTTATATTTCATAAAATAGCACACTTCCGCAACAACTGCCTATAACACATGAAGAGCATAGAAATTGAAAAAAACGCAACAAGAGCATACAAATGTATACCTAACTGCCTATAAAACATGAAGAGCATAGAAATTGAAAAAAACGCAACAAGAGCATACAAATGTATACCTGATTGTTGTAAATCGAAGAAATCAACGCTCAAGGAGGAGAGAGAACGACCGAGATACGCTATTTAGAGGAGAGAAAGAGAGGCTGAGATACAGAGATCGAAGAAATCAACGCTCAACCACACCAAGAACAACAAAAATCAAAAATTAAAAGTAAATACGTATACCTACCTGTTGATTTGGTCGCCGGCGGTCGGAAAATCGTGCCACTAGGTAGCTATGGAGGAGAGAAAGCTTCGGCTTCTACTTGGATTACCGAAACTGAATAGGGAAATTTGGTTTCCCGGTATTTAACAACATTTACGGCGGACGCGTATAAACCGCCGAGAATAAGTACCTATATACGGCGGACGCGTACAAACCGCCGAGAATAAGTACCTATATACGGCGGCTATATACATACCGCCGTATAAAACATCGACCTCGTATACGTACATGCCAAATGTACGTACATTACCTATTTACGGCGGACTTAGCCGCCGTATATATTTATTATATACGGCGGATGTTCAAACCGCCGTATACATATAATATTAACGGCGGACGCGTGTCCACCGCCGTATATGGGCGCCGTAAATAACATAGTTTCTTGTAGTGAGGGGAAAGATGGGGGTTTGTTTACATTTATTTGGGGTGTTTTTAGAAATGGGGTTTACTCATAGGATTTTGGGGTTTATTTAGTAACCCTCTTTACATACTCCCTCCGTCCCGGTTCACTTGGCACCAAAGAGGTGGGCACGGTAACTAAGAAAAAGTAAGAGAGATAATTAATTAAAGAAAATATTGTGAGTAGAAAAGGTAAAGTAGGAGAGAGAATGAGTGGAGAGAATAGTGATTTGATTGGTGTTGTGAGTGTAAAAACTTTCCATTTTGGGCAGTGTCAAGTGAGGTGGGACGGACCAAAATGGAAATTAGTGTCAAGTGAAGTGGGACGGAGGGAGTATGTGGCATGCCTAAGTTCGATTCCCAGGCCAAACATTGTTGTTGTTTTTTTTTTTTTTCAAACAATGCTGTTCAGTTGGCCTTTTTTGGGCTTCCTCTCATTCCCTCATTCCCTGCCGTTCTTTTATTAGTTTGTACTTTCATTTCATTTTAACCTTAATTATAAAGTTTGATTCTATTTTATTTTATAATACTCCATCCGTCCCACCAAAAGTGTCACCCTTTTAGGGGTGGCACGTAAATTAAGGAAAAAAGGGGAAAAAAAAATATTGTGAGTGTAATTTGAAAATAGGAGAGAGAATTAGTGGAGGAAATAGTGAATTTAAAAAGTGTTGTGAGTGTAGAGGAGAGAGAATTAGTGGAGGGAATAGTGGATGAGATAATAGAATATTAATAAAATATTTTCTTTTTAGGAAAGGTGACGCTTCAAACGGGACGCCATTTTGAGTAAAAAGTGACACTTTGAGTGGGACGAAAGGAGTATATTGCAATGAATTATTTGTAATCATTATTTCAACATTATTACATTCATTCGATTGTGTAATTTTTTTAAATATTAAGGGTCTCAATTTTTACATTTAGCACAGGGCCCCTATAAATATTGAGGCGGGCCTGCTGAGGTCTGAGAGTTAGGGTTAGTGGGTGTGGGTTGGGTTAGGGTCAAATTAAGTAAATAACACACACACACACACATATACATATATATATATATATATATATATATATATATATATATATATATATATATATATATATATATATATATATATATATATATATATATATAAATTAATATTTTAAAAAATTACAATTGGTATTCGGTATACCAACCAATTTAAATTTCTGTACCGAGTATCAACCAATTTCACATAATTAATACGATAGTATTGTACCAACATTTCGGTATACCAATAATCACGTATCAATTATAATTGGTACGATTGATACACGAGTTGATTGGTACGGAATGAAAAGTTTTGCTAGCCCTAGATATTATGTTAAATATTAATCAATTTATTGCTAGTGGCCAGTGGCAACTCGAGTAATTCCATAACAACGGTAAGCGCAATCCATTATCCTCGTCTGTTTTTCTATCAGTAACAAATTTTAAATTTTTATTAAATATAATTAAACTAAACTATAATTATCAAATTTATTCATGTTAAAATACAAAAAAAAAAGAAAATACGACATTTATTTTGGATAATATGAAATTTAATTTGAATTGGGGGAAAGTACATTTTTTGATGAGTTGGTTTTGGGAGAAATTAGTTTCTCCCAAATATTATAAAAAATCCTGTTTTATTTTAAAAGTCGATTCAATGACCGGTTCAAAAAGCCGGATTAGTTTGGTTTAAAATTCATGTACCGGTTTTCTTAAGTTAAAAACAAGACTTTTTTATAATATTTGGGAGAAACTAGTTTCCCCCAAAATTTTCTGTTTTTTGAATGATGCATAAAAGGTACTACCTCTTCTGTCCCAGTTTAATGTTTTTAGTTTGATTTGTCAAGGGAATTAATAAAAAGTAAATGTTATGACTTATGAGTATAAAAAGTAAAGTAGGAGAGAGAAAGTTGATTGAGAGTTTTTGTTTTGATAATGACAAGTGAGTCTCATAATCTATTTTAGATAACAAATCAGCTAAAAATTTTAAACTGAGACAGACTAAAAAAGAAAATAAAAATCTTAAACGAGGAGAGAGAGATAGAGTACATAATAAAAACAGTGGTGAAAGGCAAAATTTTATTGAAATATGTCAATACAATTATATAGTTGTATTTATTTTTTTCTGAATTATATGGGTGAAATATGATTTTATTTAATTTTACTATTTTAAGTGACATTTTTTTTTTAATCTAAAGGTGATAATGACATTCTTCTCCCAATTAAAATGGTCAAATAACCTTATTATTTAATGTGACTTCGCTACAACATACATACCATGTAAAATAAAATGTATTTATGCATATAAAATCTTCCACACGAATAATTTTTATTTGTGTGCACGCACAAAATTGGTAGTTTATTTTTATCACTTTTATAAGCTATTTTTGTCAATATATATAATTGTACATTACATTCATAAAAAGAAAAGTAGATAAGGAAGAAAAACGAACCGGGCCCCACAAACACACCCCTCCTCATCGGGAATTTGATTTGAAAGTAATTTTTAAAACAAATTACTTTTTCTCAAGTTTCTCATTAAATCGAAATGACTCAAAAGATATTGAGTCGGTCTGTTGAGAAACGCGTTTCTCCGTCGCGTGTGGAGAAACGGGACTATGTTTGTCGCGCGACATACTTAGCCAGTTTCTGGATATCCTTTTCAAAGCTTCTGGATATCCAGAAGCTTGAATATGGATATCCAGAAGCTTTGGAAAGGATATCCAGAAACCAAATATTTTTACGGATATCATTTCCAAAGCTACGGATATCGAGCTTGAATATGGATATCCGAGGAAGCTTTGGAAAGGATATCAGTAAATCAAATATTTTTACGGATATCCTTTCGAAGCACGGATATCCGAGCTTGAATATGGATATCCGAGAAGCTTTTGAAAGGATATCCGGAATCTGGATATCCTTTCCGAAAGCTTACGGATATCCATATTCGAACTACGGATATCCATATTCAAGCTTCTGGATATCCAGAAGCTTTGGAAAGGATATCCAGTTGTTGTGGCTAAGTATGTCGCGCGACAAACTAAGCCCCGTTTCTCCACACGCGACGGAGAAACTCGTTTCTCCCCAGATTTTGTGAAAGATATTATACAATAATATATAATACTCCTGCATTATTATCATATTCACGTGAATATAATATTATATCTAGAAAAAACTTCTCGAACATTATGATTATTTTTAGAATTTTATGGTCACTTTTCCAATTTAGAATTTTGTCTCAACATAATGTTGCTCAACTTTTCTTCATAGTCAAAATTTATTTACATGTATTATGTTTTACGATTTTATATCGTGGGCTTTTAGTTTTAGGGTATATTTACTATATTATAGCAATTTCTAGTCATGGTATTGAAATGATTATCATAAATGGGTTGGGCCTAAACAGTTAGGAAGGTTCGATAAAACCGATAGGCCAAGTAAGATAGGTAATAAACGTAAAATTAAGTGGCAATTAAGCGATAATCAATACATCGGCCCAAAAGATCGAGATAGCGTAACATGCGACAAATGTGCGACGTATAGAGGAAGAAGAATGAAGGCGAGAAGAGCAACTGGCGATAATATGAATTCGTCCCCATATTTTTAAGGTGCAAAAGGGGACAACTTGTGACAAGTAACTGGGTATGCTTTGCCGCAATAAAGAGTTTGTCGCCTAGCGACAAAAGTGCTGATGGTACAACCTTGGGGTCTCTTGACACGTGGTACCCGCCCCATAACGTATAACGGTGTAACATGATGGGAATGATTGTACTTTTTACTAACTCTAAGGGTAGTTGACTGACACAGCATGGATGATTGACACGTGTCCTAGTAGGTATGGCCCATGATTGTGTGGTAGTATAAGTATGAGAAATTCAGCCTTATTATGTAAGTCTACTCTCTCTCTCTAAAAACTGTCTCTTCTCCATTACAATATAGAACTCTTCTTAAATCTGAACTAAAAACTGATTCTCACGTGGGAGGGGTTTCACCGGAGTCACCCCCGGTTTAGCTCATTGTTGCTTGTGTGTGTAGGTCCCATAGCAAGCCATCCCAAGGAGATTAGCCGGAGTATCCTGTGAAGCAGTTGAAGATTCAACTCCTGATCAACACCATTTTCCATGGTAGCATCAGTTGGTTCCGTTGTCGGGACCTGAATAATTTTCTCTTTGGGAGGTTCGGTGAGATAGTAGGAAGGTCATGGGTGGCTGCCGGAGGAGATTCTAAGGTGGTTACTGTTGTTGTTCAGTTGGTGGAGCCCAGAAGATTCTAGGCGACGGTCGGTCGAAGAAATAAATGTTAGTTGGTTAGAAAACCAAGGAAGATTCCTAGGTTATAATTGTCAGAAATTGGTCTGTAAGATGTGTTGTTGTATTTATTTCAGGAAGTCATAAAGTTGTCCTTGGTGTTAAAGGTTGTAAGTTGATTAATACGGGTTTTAAAAGGTGTTTGTGGTCAGAAAATGACTTAGAAAGTTGTCAGAATCGTTGGTTTATTGGAAAAGGTGTGATTTGGCCTGAAGTGTCTGTAAAAGTATACGTTTATTTGGGAACAAGTTATGGTGGTGGGCAAGAAAAGCTACCCCCTACAGGCGGTTCGAGAACTTAACATTGGCAACCCCAAATGCAAAGGATGCTCGTGCGAGAACTGGAGCAGGATCTGAAAGAGAGGTGGAGGTCCATACGTCTCAGACTAACACCAGTGTTAGGCGGGCTAGGGTGGAGGAGGAAAGGGTGAGAGTGGAAAGAGCCAAGGCAGTAGATGAAGGCCAAGTTCCCGCGAAGTCAAAGAATGCAGAAGTAAGAGAAAGGATTGAAAAGTTAAGGGCGGATAATGAGGCGTGGATGCATGTCCTCGCCAATAATCAACAATTGAAGGAGTTACATGTGGAGCCCTCCCACGTTCCTGAGGATTTACTAAATGGGCAAGCGGGAAGGTCCCATGTCGGCGGGCAAAATCGAGAGGTTAGCGCTAGCGTGGCTAATAGACCAAGACAGAATGTAGATACGCCGGCGCCGGGAGATTAGCAGAAAATCGAAGGCGGGATGATGACTTGGAAGCAAGAAAGAAGAGGAGAAAGAAAATATACCATAAGCCAGGTAACTCCAAAGAAGAATCTTATTACTTTGAATATGACAGCAATGAATCTAGCGGCTCCACGCACGACAAGGGACGCGGCAAGGAAAGGACCCAGATATCGCGACGTCATGATACTAGGCGACATCGTGAGATGTCACCGCGGGATAGGGAGCGACGGCGACAAGATAGGAAAGATAAAGATTATGATAAGGAAAGGGAGCGGAGAGCTGCAGAGGCGGTAAGGGCGGCAGAAGCCGAGAAGCTCGTAGAAGCCATAAAAGCCGCAGAGTTGGCCAAGGCTAGTGAGGCAGAGAAGGCTAAGAAGGAAGAGGAACAAAGGTTAAGAAATGAGATGGCTGAGATGGCGAAGAAGATTAAGGATTTAGAGGCGGGGATAAAGAAAGTGGAAGGGAAAAAGCCTTTTTTGGCTCCTTTCACCCAAAATATCAAAGGTGTTGCCCCAGACCCAAGTTTTCGAATGCCATCTTTATCAAGTTATTCAGGAAAATCTAGAGCAGTAACTCATGTGGGAGGATTTGAAGCAACCACGCCATTGCTGACCGAGAATGAAGCAATTTTGTGTCGAAGCTTTGGTGAGCACTACAGCGAGATCATGCATTGGATTGGTTCTTAGTACGGCTGAAGATTCTATAACGGGGTATCAAGATTTCGGGGAGAAATTCTTGGCGAGATTTAGTGCGTCGGGATCACAACCCGGTTCAAAGACGGAGTTGTGCGGTCTTAAACAAAAAGATGGGGAAGGGATTGCGACTTTCACGAGACAGGTTCATGGGAGTGGCAAATCAAGTTCCTGACATCGCTCAAGGCGAGATAATCATGTTGTATAACACCAGTTTACAGCCGGGTCACTTCAAGCAAGAGCTAGGGATGAGATTGCCAAAGACTACGGGGGAGTTGTATGAAAGAGTGCGAGGATTTTGTAGTGGAGCTAGAGTTAAGGCAAAGGGGGGTACAATTACGAATCAGGCCGTCAAGAAAGTGGCGAGCGAAAGGGTGGAGATAGTGCGAGATGATAGAAGAGGGTTTGGCGGCAATAGAGGGGCAAGTCAAGCGGAAGGAAACGGAGGCCGTGGAGAAGGGCGTACGGGGGGTCAGAGAGAGTTTAAGCCAAAGACAGACATCAAGTATAGCCGGTTGAACACTCCTATCAGCGAGATCATGAAGAAAATAAATGCACTTTGAACCTTTTCCTATTACACCGGGAGCTGAGTCCGTCTAGAAGATCGGAGAATAGTTACTTGTGAATTTCACAAAGATAAGGGGCACAAGGCTGATGATTGTTATAATTTGAGGAGATTGATTCGGGGAAGATTGACGGGGTTTTACGCGGGAGTATTTGGAGGAGAATGTTGGGCGGGATGATCAACGTAGGCCGGAGAGAAATTTGGTAGATGTCATTCACGACCCATTACCCAGTGTGTCTCAGTTGAATACCCAAATCATGACTTTAACGCATACGTTTGATGTTCCTCAGTTTTCCGCCAGTCAAGATAGGGTGATCAGTTTTTCCAGGAGAGAATTGGCTGTTACCAAAAGCCATGGGAGTCAACCAATTATCATCACTATGTATCCAGGCAATAATATTGTGCAGCGAGTCATGGTGGACTCTGGGGCGAGTAGGAATGTACTTTATTATGATGCTTTTAAAAGGATGAATTATACAGAGGCAAATTTGGTGCCTCATAAGGGATATCTTGAGGGTTTCACTAATCACTCCGTTAAAGTTAAAGGTACCATTATGTTGGATGTTGAAATTGGTGAAGGAAAGATGGCGAGATGCGAGAATATCGAATTCATGGTGATTGATCTAACTAAACATCATTAACGGGGCTCTGATACCACTGTTGGGTTTCGAGGGTCCATGCGCAGCGGAATAATGCAAATAACTCGAATACCCAAAGCCCTAGAATCCGTTCAAGATGAATAATTAAGAAGTATGAATTAGGGTTACCAACCTTGAATGCCTTTGTCGTTGATATACGTAGTCTAACTCCAGATTGAAGAATTAGCAAGTCTTCAATATACGATCCTTAAATCACGAACAAAAGATCTTGAGAAGCGAAGATCCTCTACGAGTATCCACGCGATGAACGAACCCTAGAACTCTTTCTAGGAGGATTGCTAGACCCGTTGATTGAAACCTTTTCAATCTATGATGAATTGTGGAATTGGTGTGATGTTTTTCAATTCACAATTGAAAAATCTCTCTATTTTGTCTTTCTCAAAGCTCAAAATCGGGCCATTTGCTAGGGTTGTTCAAGGATACTATTTATACTTTATAAATATTATACCCTATTAAAAACCCTTGGCAAAAACGGTTTCAGCGTTTCAGCGTACATGGGCGATCGCCCATCAGGACATGGGCGGTCGCCCATGTGTCCAGAGCCTAACCTCCTTATACGAAAACCATCATGGGCGGTCGTCCATAAGGGCAAGGGCGGTCGCCCATGTGGACAGTCTCCAATGCCCAGTTTTTCATATAATATGGGCGGTCGCCCATAGCACCTTGGGCGGTCGCCCATCACACCAGAATCCATAATTTCATTTTTGACAATTCGTTCGATGCGTGTGACCCCATAGGACTATATTATGTTGGCAATGAGTTCGATCACATCGATCCTCATAAGACATGAGCGGACTCTAGCAAGCCATCATGTCTACCCAAATAATATAATATCAAGTTCGTTTTTCCTACATAGAACATATCACAATCCCATTGTCACACGATGTTATATTGAACATGCGTCATGGTCCACGTCAACTCATATTGTTCAATGCTTTCTCGTTACCAAGTAAATTGATTAATCGAATGACATTAATCATATTAATTCATTCGGGCATGGCCATGCACTACATCAATCTTACTCACGAGTGGCCAAGCAAACATCTCTCTTTACGAGGGACAAGTTTCCATCTTGACTTATCATTCTTCCCAACAAGAATCATATCATGCCAATAATAGCCCTTATTGTTGTCCGGTTAAAGACAGCGTTAAACTATATCAAACATGATATTCATCGAGTGGAAGACGATGATAATCTCAGGTCAAAGGATATCGATGATATGACTATATGAGATTTATTTATGACATACGACCATGACATAAATCTCATAATGGGTCAAGTCCAGTACCTTGTTCTCTAACAAGTACCCATGAATCTAATGTGTATCTCTATGCATATAATCATCATATGATTATCCATTAGACTTCATACTAGTGCTTCATAAGTACTAGGGACACGATTATTATAACTAAACATGCAAACATATATAATAATCAAATAAACAATCTCATATATAAATGAACAATGACATTACATAAAGGTCTATCTCTATAGGCCTAGGGCACTAACACCTACACTAATAACACGTGTTGAAAAAATCCTTCATTTTAAGATTACGAAATAAATGATGGGTTTATTACAAAAAATTCACTTAAAAAGATGGCATTTACAAAAAAAAAACATGTAAGATGGAAAATTACAAAAAAACTACTTTTTTTTTTACAATTTTTTTTTTGTTTTTTTATCAGTTTTGGTCAAACAACTGATAATTTCAGTTATCAGTTGTTCAAACAAGTGATAATTTCAGTTATCATTTGTTTACAACTGATAACTGAAATTATCAGTTGTTTGAAGCACAAATTTCTGCTTCAAACAAATGATAATTTCAGTTATCAGTTGTAAACAAGTGATAACTGAAATTATCAGTTGTTTGAACAACTGATAACTGCAATTGTCAGTTTTTTGATCAAAATTGATAAAAAAACCAATTTTTTTTTTTGTAATTTCGAACTTATGTATTTTTTTTTTGTAATTTTTATCTTTCTAAAGTAGTTTTTTGTAAATGCCTCATAAATGATCAACATGAATTAAGTGTTCGTACACGTATTGTATGTACATTTTGATAATTTATTTCGTAAAATAAAAAATATGAATAGATATATGGAAGCAATTCCGCGTACTACCCACCACTACTCCCATGTCACATGCCACCTTTTACTACTTCCAAAAAATAAGGCTAAGATAAATAAATATCTTAACATTATTCAGTTAATAAATCAACCCCTTTTTCCCATTCTCTCTAGATTTTGTTCACATACACAAACACACACTATAAATACCTCTTTTATTCAAAGCAAAATTCCTCACTACATGTCTTCAACCTTCCAACCGCTGGCCTGAGGCAATATACATTCAAGAAAACAATGTTGAGCTTCACATTCATCTTTTTAATTCATCTTCAGGCTTATGGGGCATTGGGTTCTAGTCGAGGGATTCTATCCGACACGGAAACCGAGAACGCGTTGATCAAGAATCCACCGATGATCGGGATATGTGCATCTGCAGTATCCATTTATGGTTATAAGTGTCTGGAGTACGATGTAAACTCCTTTTCTCTAACTTTAACTCAAAGTTATTGAAAATGATAAATGACAGAAAAAAAAAATGTGCATTAAAGTGTTGTATGCTAATCTATGTAGGTGACGACCGATGACGGGTATATATTAAGTATGCAAAGGATTCCCGAGGGACTAACAGGCCGCGGCCGTGGTCGCGGTGGTAGGAGGCCTAAGCCGCCTGTTCTGTTGCAACATGGAGTTCTTGTGGTAAGTTCATTAAAATTTATGTTGAGTAGCATTATTATTGAGTTAATTCATGGGCGTTTGACTATATTTTTAATTTTTTATTAGTATCTCCGTCCGTTCATTTTAAAATAAATATTTTCTCGTGAATCACGAGTAAAAGTCTGAAATTCAATTTGAGACAGAAATTATCGCATATTGCGGTAAAAAAGTGCAATGTTAGGCGCATAAAAGAAAATTACAAAATCCTGCTAATGAAATGAGTTGGCGATATATAATTGATTGTATCTATAGTGGACATGTTATACTTTAATTTTTAATTAAAAGCACCAATCAAATTATTACACATAATTTTGTGATCCAGTTTTCGTGACTATTTTTAAATCTATTAGTATTATTTAGAAAAAAAGGGAGAATTACTGGTCTGTCCTTGACTAAGCAGTCTAAGTCTAAGCATGCTAAAAAGGAAAAAGAGTGTCTCACTTTTACAAAGTCAATGAGGTGGTCACATCACTCCAAATTATTACTATTACCCTTTTGGCCTTTGTTCTAAACTAATACTCCCTCCGTCCCATCAACATATCAACATTGATACCAAATTTCTGGGCACGGGGATTAAAAAAAAGTAAGTGAAAGAAAAAGTGAAAGAAAATGTTGTGAGTATGAAGAATTAAATAGGAGAGAGAATGAGTGGGAGGAATAGTTAGAAGAGAGAATGTTGTGAGTGTAAAAGTGAAATAGGAGAGAGAATGAGTGGGGTAAATAGTGAAGATTCCTTTGCTATTTTGGGCAGTATCAGTTTTGGTGGGACGGACCAAAAAGGAAATAAGTATCAGTTTTGGTGGGACGGAGGGAGTATTTTTTTTAAAAAAAAATGCATTTATTCTTAATTAATAACAATTTTTTTTTAATTATTGGCTCATAACTCCCTCCATCCCTAATTGAATTAAAGTTCTTAATTTAGTTTGATTTGACACAAGAATTAAAAAAAAATAAAAAATATTGTGAATATAAAAAATAAAATATAAGAGAGAAAATGAATAAAAAAAATTTGTTGTGATAATGCCAATTGATTCTTATCGTCAATTTTAATTAATAAAACAACAAAAATCTCAAAAAAGGATACATAACAAAAAGAAAAGTAATAACGGGAAGGACGGAGTACTAGATATTCTTAATCAGACTTGTTCCCTTATCATTATTGAATATTACTCCATAAAATTACTATTTCATCTTAAATTGACTACAAAAAATAGTACTCCTTCCATTTTATTTCAATATTTAAGAGTCTTACTTTTTTTTTTTTTATTCGTTTCATAATAAGAGTCTCATTTCATAAAAGACAAATTTTGAACATTGTTTTGAATATTTATACCCTTATAATGTAAATATATTTACAAAAAAACCATTCATTATGTCCTTATAATGTTAACATATTAAAAAAAAAACCAATTAAAAAGAGAGGAAAAGATTAAATGTTTTAACTTTTACATCTCTCTTCTCTAATTTTTTATCCACTTATTTATTCTTTTTAAAAATTTTTTATTAAGAAACGTGAATTACTACCTAGGAATTTTGAAGTGGGACGCAGCAGTTAGTAACACATTTTGAGATTGAGGAATGTATTTTCCATAAACATAGCATTATTAGAGTGTACTTTATTTAGGATAAGTTGAGTTTTCAGACCATAGAATTTCTACAAAATTTGGAGGGTAAAAGGTAGCCGTTACACATGAAAAAGGAAACTAATATCGTGTCAGCATGCATCAATAATTGTACCCCTACTATACAATGTCATCTATATTTGGAGTAATTATTTATTTATAATCATTTCCTTAAAATTCTATAATTATATTGTCATTAATTGGTTTCTTCTCTAGTTAATTACTTCCCCCTGCCTCAATTATAAGAAAAAATAAATTAATTTCACGTATATTAAAAAAGTAGTTAAATTGATTTTGTTATTAATTTTTTTAATAAAAATATGTTAAAATTATTAATATATTCTCATATTAAATATGTAATAAATGTGCACCTGTCTTTGAAAATGAGTAATAACTAGGGATATTTTTAATAAAAAGTATAAAATAAAGCTGTATTCAATGGGATTTACATTGAAAACGTAAAATCTGATGAAAGATTTTTGTTTTCGGTTGATTAAAAAAAAAACGTTTTTTTTTAATCGGACTTGAATTGTGTGTGTGGCTTTTTCGCGAATAACTAACACATCTTTTAAAATGCGCGATAAAATTTTTGTAAATAACTGAAATCGTGCACTACAAGTGTGGGTTAAAAGGAATGTCATGACATGTATCTGACACTCAAAGACATGTATCCAACACTAAAAAACACTACCGCTGACATTATGGTATACTCCATCCGTCCCAACATTTTATAGACTTTTAGTTTTTCACGAAAATTAAGGAGGAAGTATTATATTGAAAGTGTTGTGAGTGTGAAAATAAAATAAGAGAGAGAATGAGTGGAGAGAATAGTAAATTATAATGGTGATGTGAGTATTAAAATAATGTAGGAGAGAGAATGAGTAGAGGAAATAGTAAAGATTTCTTTCCATTTTAGGAAAGTACTCCCTCCGTCCCGCTTATTACTTCACCATTTTGGCTCCGGCGCGCAAATTAAGGTGGAGAAAATGTTGTGAGTGTAATTTGAAAATAGGAGAGAGAATGAGTGGAGGGAATAGTAAATTATAATGGTGTTGTGAGTATTAAAATAATGTAGGAGAGAGAATGAGTGGAGGGAATAGTAAAGATTCCTTTGCCAAAAAAGGAAAGGTGAAGCTTTCAATGGGACACCCAAAATGGCAAAAAGTGAAGTTATCAGCGGAACGTAGGGAGTATATATTATTGTGAGACGCCCAAAAAGAAAAGTTTATATATTATCATGGGAGGGGGGAGTATAGTAAGTGTTAGTTACAAGGCTTGTCAATACATATATGTGTTGGAAATTAAATTAATAAGCACCACAGATTAAACAACGATTTAATCAACAGTAGGGGATTTTATTGATCAAGTCAAACGTACCAATTAAGCCAATAGCAAAAACCGAAAGCCGAGAACAGGATCGGGAAAACAAACGAAACAAGAAGAACAAACGGTTAGAAATACTTATCGTGATTTGATCGAGTCGCCTTAGGAAGACTGTCCTAAGAGAAAATATTGCCCCCAATTGGTGCAACTCAGGTACAGGCAAATTTCTCCGAGGATAAAACGATCACGAACTACGTACCACAAAATAGCACACAGGTAGGTAGTCACCGGCGGTCCTATCTCAGTCGCCTTGAATCTCACGAACGAATCTCTATGAACGGGAGTGATTGATCAATGAATAAAAGCAAGAGAATTGTGTTTCTCTTCAATATTCATGTAACAAAAACGGCTGAGGGAAAAGAGTATTTATACTTGTGGTAAATATTAGGTTTTAGGTTTAATTAAGCTTAAAAACCTGCTCCAAATCGGCCCAGGAAAAGTCAAATCCCGTCACAAGCGCGGCCGCCCTAGCAAGGAGCGCGACCGCGCTAAGCTCCGGGAATTACGGGCGTCCTCTCGGCTCTTAAGCGCGGCCGCTCTCGCGCATAAGCGCGGTCGCGCTCCTAGCGAAATTCCGACGTCATTTACCTTCCCTTTTCCAATTCGGTTCAAACCAATATACCCCAAGGTCATTAGCTATGAACTTCCATACCTCAAATACAAATATTCCAACAATCCCCACAAGTTCATAGAAATATGACGTGTACATGATTGTCCATTGCCATGCTTTCAATAATGGTACCTTAGGCTTGAACCACTACCTATGTTATCCAACGCAAACCTCCACAGGACCGGATGAACGGGTGTCTTGAATCGATGCCTTTGGATGTAGAGGCCTTTCTTTGGTAACAAACACGACAAAAGCTATGATAGGCCCTCTATCGAATACTTGACGCTTATAAGCCATACGTCCCGATCCTCTATCATGAGTGCTTTCAAGGAATAACCCAAATTCCTCTAGTTGCGGCCAACAACAACACTCACTTAGCCGGGCATCTCGAAGATGTACTTGCTAACATCTTGCCTAAAAGACTTGATCCCATTCAAAGTTCCAAACTTTTACTAAATTAGCAAGAATGAGCACCTCTAGGCTATTCGGGGGATAGACTCGGACATGTAACATGTCAATCTATTATTAGTGCTCCGACTCACCCCACAAACTCTTGTTATTACCACATTGAATCTCCTTTGTGGGATCTCCACTCGGGTAGATTGGGTTGCTACTGCGTTTGAGTCGAGACGGGGTTCGATCCCATCCCCAACCTAGATTTTTGAACAAGAGCAAATTCTAGCCCTTTGGTTAAAGGATCAGTGTGTTATCCTTGGTACCAACATAATCAACACTATCACCTTCCGAGACACAAGATCCCTTATAGATTTTAATCTAATTTGGATGTGTCTTCTAGTTTTACGGTTGTACTTGACACTTTTCGGTTTCTCGGTGTGGCGGTGTTGTCACAATGTACAGAGATAACGAGGCATGGGCTTGCGGCCATGGGCAACTTCCGGACATAAGTCCTCGAAGCCATTCGGCTTCCAATCCGGTAGTGTCGAGGGCAACTAATTCGGCCTCAAAAGTAGACCTAGACAACGAGTTTGTTTGGTCGACCTCCAGCGGCTAACGGCTCCGCTTTGGGGTGAAAACATACCGTACGGCCATAACTCCGGAGTTAAAGGCAATCCGGCTTGCATCACTATACCCCTTCAAGCACGATGTAAGGATATCTACCGTAATGCGGCCCAAGGGAAATCGTTCCCTTCAAGTACTTGAGAACTCTATCAAGAGCTTCCCAATGTGCTTTATTTGGACATTGAGTATATCTAGCCAACCTAGTAACCGAGTATGAAATATCCGGTCTAGTACAATTGGCAAGATACATCAAACTTCCAATAATTTGAGAATATCTCAACGAGCCATCGGTACTCCACTTTCATTCTTAGTAAGTGCGAGTGAAGGATCATATGGAGTCTTAGCTACTTTGCAATTCTTATAACCAAATTTCTCAATTACACTTTCGGTATAATGAGAATTTGCGATATGGTTATGCCACTAGTTGAACGAGTCAACTTAAGGCCAAGAATCACACTAGCTACTCCCATATCCTTCATCTCAAACTTACTTTTCAAGAATTCCTTAGTAGTATTAATGATCCTCATATCGGTTCCAAACAACAGAATATCATCGACATACGGACATAAGACAATACTACTATCACCAATACTCTTTGCTATAGACACACTTATCAAACTCATTAGTAACAAAGCCAAACGATGAGACAATTTTATCAAATTTCTCATGCATTTGCTTAGGGGCTTGTTTCGGTCCATACAAGGACTTAACAAGTTTACAAACCTTTCTCTCATTGCCGGAGGCCTCAAAACCTTCGGTTGATCCATATAAATTTCTTCCTCTAGATCGCCATGCAAGAAGGCGGTCTTAACATCCATCGATGGATAGGAAGATCATATACGAGAGGCGATGCGATAAGCATTCGGATTGTAGTCATTCTAGCAGGCGGTGAATAGGTATCGAAATAGTCTATTCCCTCCATTTGCTTGAATCCCTTAGCCACTAACCTAGCCTTAAACTTGTCAACGGTTCCATCCGGTTTCGGTTTCCTTTTGAAGACCCACTTACATCCTATCGTGCTCTGACCGGGGAGGGAGATCGACCAATTCCCATGTCCCATTAGAGACAATAGAATCCATCTCACTCTTAACGGCATCCTTCCTTGCTTGGCATCGAAGTAGCCATAGCGGCTTTGAAGGTTAGAGGATCACCCTCGACATTGTAAGTGATGAAATCACTTCCAAAGTCCTTGGTGGTCCTTGCCGTTTGCTCCTTCTTGGTTCAATCTCATCGTCGAGAATGAGTTGCGCTAGAATCAACCCCACATTCGTTAGCTCCTCTACTTGAGCGGGAATGGAATTGAGTGGTCGGGTTGGATTCTTTAGGAAGTCCGATCTTTCATAGGAAACACATCCTCAAAAATGTTGCTTCACGTAACTCAACTATAGAGTTCACATCTATGCCGAAATTTCGAGATTTTATAATAAGAAATCTCAATGCATAACTTGTTTCTCGAGAATAACCTATAAAGATAGCATCAGGTTTTAGGTCCAAGCTTCTTCCTTTTGTGTGCGGGTACAAGTACCTTTGCAAGGCACCCCCACACTTTTAAGTGTTTCAAGCTAGCTTTGTCGACCTCTCCAAAGTTCAAACGGACTTTCCTTTCTATGCTTAGGAGGGACTCTATTCGAATATGGCAAGCCGTATTCAAAGCCTCTCCCCACATATATTTGGGCAATCCGTAACTTATGAGTAAAGCTGTTAATCATATCGGTAAGGGTTCTATTCTTACGTTCAGCAATACCATTTGATTGAGGAGTATAGGGAGGAGTCTCTTCATGTACTATTCCGTTTTCTTGGCAATAATACATGAAGGGTTAGACTCATATTCACCTCCTCTATCGAGACCTTAACCGTTTAAGTTTCTTGCCGGTTGTGTTTACGCTTCGTTCTTAAATATAATGAATTTATCTAATGCTTCATCCTTAGAATTAAGCAAGAACACATAACGGTATCTACTAGCATCATCAATAAAGGTGAGAAAGTATTTCTTTTTGTCTTTGGTCAACACACCATTAAATTCACAAATATCGGTATGAACTAAATCTAGAATTTCGAATTTCTCACAACCGTTTTAAACGGACCTTTTGTAGATTTAGCTTCAACACATACATGACATTTAGAACTTTTATCAATAGCATGTTTAGGAATAATATCTAAATTCATCATTCTTTTCACGGAATCATAATTAATATGTCCTAAACGACCATGCCAAACATTTGAAGATTCAATGGAATAAGAAACAGGATAATCAATAGAACTAAAATTATTGTTGTGCGAACAAACATCGGTTTCAACTCTAATTTTAAATAAACCATCCGAGGAATAACCTTTCCCCACAAAACTACCGAGAATCCAAAATAATAACCTTATTACACTTAAATGAAATCTCAAAACCTTCCTAACTAGACTAGAACCACTAATAATGTTGCGACGAATGTCGGGAACGTGATACGCTCGATGCAAGGTAAGAATGCGCCCGTTGGGAAACCTCGGGTCCACGCGTCCGGTCCCGAAGCACCTTTGCGGCACTAGAATTCCCCATCGTCAGCGATCTACCACGGTCGAGTGGTAAGACACAAATAGCAATTTATCGAAGCACAAACGTGCACATTTGCCCAGTGTCAACTAGCCACTCGTTGGGTTCATAGACGATAAAGAGTTCGGGACAAGAAGTTACATACTTTGTAACATTGCGGAGTCGGGCGTCAACTCCGGGTGCGTCGAGTCGGGATCATCATAATCCTTCGGACCCAACACCATGTTGACGGCGGGATGGTCATCAGCGAGCCTTGTGGTCCTTTTCCTTTCTTGGACGGGCGAGTCCCTAGAAAAGTGTCCACCTTCTCCACAATTCCGGCGGTTCTGTTTTGCTTTTGGCTTCCTAAAGTTATTTTTCTTAACTTTAAGCTTATCATGGTTTTCTTTATCCTTAGAAGTTTTCACACCTTTTCCTTTAAACTTGCTTTTACCGGTTATCATATTAGCGGCGGCCTCCACAGTACACTAGGTTGGTTACCGTTATGCACCTCCGAATCGCAATTGCATTCATCAACTCATTGAGTGACAAGCTTCGATACGATGCTTGAGGGTCATACCAAATTCTCCCCAAGATCGAGGAAACTTCTCAATGATAGCCATGATACGAACTTATCGGGAAGTCCCGTATGTCGGCATCCTTGAGTGATTGCAAAATGATTTGGAGTTCGTGCACTTGATCGGTAACCGACTTGCCCTCACTCATGTGATAATTCGGGAACCTTCCCACTTGGTACTTTTCCACACCGGATTCATCGGTCTTTGTACTTCTTGGAAAGAGAGTCCCACGGTGACGCGGTAGTGAGAGGAGCAGAGCAATAAACATCAAAGAGTGCATTCGACAAAGGCGACAGAATGCATCCTCGAACAACATCGTCCTGCTCCTTCCGCGGTTTAACCGCGGCCGCAGCTAACAGGATCATCACCATTCGAGTAGGACATTTGGATGTCGGCATACCGAGACATGCCCTTAATTGACGCCCGGATCTTCATGCGTTCAGACCAACGCTTGAAGTTCTTGCCACCAAACTTCTCCGGAAGATCGGAGGTGTCAACTAGGGACTTAAAGGGAGAGCTAGAGGAACCACCAGACATGATCAAATAAAATACTATTTTCTCTTAGACTGTTGGAAATTAAATTAATAAGCACCATGCATTAAACAACGATTTAATCAACGGTAGGGGATTTTATTGATCAAGTCAAACGTACCAATTAAGCCAATAGCAAAAACCGAAAGCCGAGGAACGGGATCAGAAAAACAAACAGAAACAAGAAGAACAAACGGTTAGAAAACTTATCGTGATTTGATCGAGTCGCCTTAGGAAGACTGTCCTAAGAGAAAATATTGCCCCCAATTGGTGCAACTCAGGTACAGGCAAATTTCTCCGAGGATAAAACGATCACGAACTACGTACCACAAAATAGCACTCAGGTAGGTAGTCACCGGCGGTCCTATCTCAGTCGCCTTGAATCTCACGAACGAATCTCTATGAACGGGAGTGATTGATCAATGAATAAAAGCAAGAGAATTGTGTTTCTCTTCAATATTCATGTAACAAAAGTGAGGGAAAAGAGTATTTATACTTGTGGTAAATATTAGGTTTTAGGTTTAATTAAGCCTAAAAACACCGCTCCAAATCGGCCCGGAAAAGTCAAATCCCGTCACAAGCGCGGCCGCCCTAGCAAGGAGCGCGACCGCGCTAAGCTCCAGGAATTACAGGCGTCCTCTCGGCTCTTAAGCGCGGCCGCTCTCGGCATAAGCGCGGTCGCGCTCCTAGCTGAAATTCCGACGTCATTTACCTTCCCTTTTCCAATTCAGTTCAAACCAATATACCCCAAGGTCATTAGCTATGAACTTCCATACCTCAAATACAAATATTCCAACAATATGATATACCTAACACTCAAAAATACTACCAATAACATTAAATAGGTATAGTCAGTATAAGTTATAAAGATCGCCAATGCATATACCTAATACTCGAAAACGCTACTGATCTACCATCGGATATACCAGTTTAATGTCATAGGTCCCGTTCAAGCGTGGTTTCAAAAAATCGTTCTCTCTAATGAATCTAATGCAAGGTTCTAAAAAGTGCTAGGCGGATGCTAGGCGGCGGAGTCGGGCCTAGCGCCTAGGCGGGGACTAGTTTGAGACTAGTCGGAATTAGTCGGGATTAGTTGGGACCTAGGCGGGACTTAGAACTAGGCGTTGGAGAGGGGCCTAGCGCCTAGGCGGGGCCTAGGCGCCCTTAGACGGGGTCTTTTAAAACACTGATCTAATAATAATATATGAAAAATATGAAAATCTGAGTAGACTTGTGATAATGATCATATGTGAAGCCAAACCCTATTTTGTTGACGATTTAAGATTTTTTGCGTTACAATGGTCAGTGGTGCCATTTCCAATGCCAAGAAATAGGAGATCAGGTTTTGGGGTTCGGAAATTCATTGTCCACGTTCGTTTAAAAATAGAGAATTTGTTCCATAAGTTACTTTTGAAATAAATTACTTTTTACTAAGTTTCTCATTGTATTAAAATGCCCCATAAGTTTTCATATTGTATTATGTATCATACAACATTTAGTTATGCAGTAGTTTAAAATCATAATACTGCATCCGCACCACCGCCTCCGCTACAACCCAGTTCCGCCGCCGCCGTCTGCTATCACCGCATGTCGAATTCCGGTCAATTTTCGCCGAAATCCGGTCAATTTTCACCGGAATCCGGCAATTTTGGCCAGAATTCGGCTGTCGATCGCCTGAATCTGGTCGCCGGTCCATAGCCTTCGAACTCCGGTCACCGACGGCCGCCGAATGCAGTATTATGACCTTAATTGATGTTGTATTTTCGAAATATAATACAACATTATAATACAACATGGGAAAGGAACTTATCGGACATTATGAAACTTTTTTAGAACTTATTGGGCATAGTCCCTTAAAAATATTTGCAGTTTTAGTAATATACTCTCTCCGTCCCATTTCAATGAGCTATTTTTTTTTTTTGGTTCGGCCCACTTCAAGTGAGTCATTCCATAAATGCAAATATGTGAATAATGTTTCGGATATTTATACCCTCATAATGTTTATATCTTTATAAAAAAAAAACTATTCATTATACCCTTATAATTTTAACATATTTACAATAAAATCAATCATTAACTTATTATTTCTCCCACTAATTCTCTCTCCTATTAAATGTTTTTAACTTTTACATTCTCTCTCCTCTAATCTTCTACCCACTTTCAATTCTTTATTCATTTTTCTTAAGAAACGTGCATTTATACCATGACTCACTTGAAGTGGGGCGGAGAGAGTATTTTTTTTTTCCAAAAATACTTGCAATTTTACGGTTTATCGTAAAATTTTGATATATTTTGCCTAAACTGTTCTCATTTATGATTACGTAGTTGTCATTGTAAATGCATTTAATTGTTTAGATAATTGAAATATTCAAAGGATAATTTAGACTATTTAATATATATCGATTGTTTTTCTTAATATATGTTAAAAAGTCTCAAAACTACAAATATATTGAGATAGAGGAAATATTAAACAATTTAATAATGAAATTATTATTAAAATTACTCTTATTTATTATTCCCCTCTCTTACATTATTCACACAACAAAACAATAAGTGACAATTTTAAAAATTTGTCATTGTAATTTTACAGATTTTGACTTTAATTCAATTGACCATCTGAGATTTTATTTCAGGAAGGTATTTATATATAAAAAAAATTATTTGTTTGGGGTGATGTTATTTGTATGGGGTGATGTGTGATATTTCCATCACACATCGAAAATATGTGAAAATTTAGTGTAATATATAAAAAGTACATACACTAATTCTAAATATCAAATTATCTATTGGACTTTTGAACTCCTGTGATGAACTGTAGTTGACTCAAATGAGGGAGTGGTTAGTACGCTAGTGTTAGGTTCCCACATAGCATAGCAGGTCAGGTTTCGGGGTCAAATCATGCCGTTACATGCAGGGAGCCACGTAAATCCGCACCTGAATTGTCCGGATTATGTAGGTGCGTAAAATGCCATTGGTTTTAGTTTATCGACAGGCTCAGATGCTATGCTGCATCCTTTGGCTCTTTTACTTTTCTACGATAATTATATGAATGGAGTTTATATTATCTCCAGATATTATTATATACTCAATTCATTTCAAATTAAATGATTTGTTTATTTTAAAATAAATGATTTTTTTTGAAATTTGAAATTTTTAATTTTTCCTTCAATGTTTTTTTTATCTTTTTTTTTTCTTTATAATTCTAATATGAACGCTAGGCCTTTGTATTTATTAAAAACATTATCCTATATCGAGAAATGACGAACCTTTCATATAATATATAAAGATTGTTAGTCACTCCTCTTAGCTCAAATTGGCTTTATGAAGGAATTTTAGATTTTAAAATGATATCATAGCATACCCGTTATACGTATAGGCTCAACGGCCCACGATGTTGATTTGCGCCACTCAATTAATAATTAATAAGTTCATGTCATAAGTTTTCACAAATTCCGATTACAAAAGGGCGTGTTAGAAAGAAAAAAAAAGAGTATTTGAAATGAATCCATTGTGGTCCATTTACATTTCTTTTGAGTTTGGATCACTCGTGGGCCTCAAGTTAGGCCCAACTGACCCAATATTGTGTCCTCCCTTAGATTGACAACTGAGCTAGACAGACTACCATAATAAAAATATTAATGTGTGTGTGTGTTTTCCATGATGTAAGTGAGCAATAATCCTAATAATAATAATCAGGGCGGATCTAGCTTTTTTGATATATACTCCCTCCGGCCCGAAACAATCTTCACACTTTCCTTTTTGGGCGTCCCAAAACTTACTTCACACATTTAAAACTTACCTAAAATGGAAAGGAATCTTTACTATTCCCTCCACTCATTCTCTCTCCAACATTATTTTAATACTCACAACACCATTATAATTTACTATTCTCTCCACTCATTCTCTCTCCTATTTTATTTTCACACTCACAACACTTTCAATATAATACTCCCTCCTTAAAACCAGTGCAAACAGTGTTTGTGAATTATGTTCCGGGACGGAGGGAGTATATATATATATTTTTTTTTTATTTTTGTTTATCTAAGTCATCGATTATATATAACTTTTTTTTATTCGATTATATATAACTTTTTTTATATATATGAAGTTATTTTTCACTGTCATTATTGTTTACAATATTTTTTAAATACCAAGCCTACGCAATTCCAAAATCCTGGATTCGCGCCTGCTAATAATAATGTACATATATAGTACATGTCAAACTGTTGTTCAATACAGTGGCGGATCTAGGGGTGTTGAGGGGGTACATTGCCCCCCTGACTTTTGTTATTTTTACAAAATGACCCTTTGTATTTTTCAAATTTACTATTTTGACCCCCCTGAAACGAAAAATCCAGGGGGTCTAGATCCGCCACTGGACTTCAATACATAAACATGTTATGGTAATTGTGCGCGCAGGATGGCGTTACATGGCTGCTGAATTCTCCACAGCAATCTCTAGCTATGATCTTAGCCGATAATGGCTACGACGTATGGATCGCCAACACTCGAGGAACTAGATATAGCAGACGCCACGTCAAACTCGACCCTAACAGCCCGGTACGCTACACAATTAATCAAGACATTTAGTTTTGTCAGAAAAAACAAATAAATGCAAGCCCTTATTAACTAAAAATATTTCATAATTTAGGAATTCTGGAACTGGACATGGGATGATCTTGTTACTCATGACCTTCCAACTGCCATCGGCTTCGTCTTCCAACAAACTGGCCAAAAGGTCCATTACGTTGGCCATTCCCTGGTATGTGACTCGAGCAAAATCATACCACTGTTAAAAAAAAAAAAAAAATCACCATAGCGCACTTTCCGGTAGGTAGGCGCTATGGAGTGCACTAGAGCGCACTTTTCATACTATAAAGTGCGCTCTAGCGCCTAGTAACTCAAGAGCACATTTTCTATGGTAGAAAGTGTGATATTGAGTATAACTCGTAGTTAACTATAGTCTTGATACTGTTTTCTGAAATTTGTGTCCTTGGATTTTTTTGGCAGGGAACATTGGTTGCATTAGCATCTTTCTCGGAAGGAAAACAGGTTGACAAGGTGAAATCAGCAGCCTTACTAAGCCCCATCGCGTATTTGAGTCACATGACCACTGCCCTCGGCGTTGTTGCAGCCAGATCCTTCGTTGGCGAGGCAGTAATTATATCCTAAAACTCTTATCTTTTAAAATATACTTATTTTACGCCCTAATAAACACCCTCCTAAAATGTTACCATACTTCTCAACAGATTACTACCTTGTTTGGTCTCGCTGAATTCAATCCAAAAGGGTAAAAATCATGCACAGAACCCTCAAGCGAAAGCGTCCATTTCCATTTATCATTTGGTCTAGCTAACTAATGCATTTATAATCTTGTATAGCAGACAACCGGTGCAAACCTTTCTCAGGGCGTTATGCCTTGAGCCAGGAGTTGACTGTTACGACCTAATGGCAGCAATTACCGGTAAGTTGCGCAATACTTTTCAGTACAAAAGAGAGCAGCAGTACACAACTAGTTATCAGTACCCAGTTAGTCTTGATAGTACAACTCATTTGGTTACTTATAAATTGATTACGAGCCATTATATATAGCACTCATATATATATAAGTGCTATAGCGTGTGCCTTCTACACTGGAATGCCCGCTATAGCACTATCTATGTAAACGCTATAGTGCGTTTACATTGATGTGTATATATATGTATGCATACACCATACACACACACACACATATATATGGTATAATGACAACGATTCCATAATGCAGGCAAGAATTGCTGCCTCAACGTCTCCACCGTGGAGCTTTTCTTGAAAAACGAGCCTCAGTCGACAGCAACCAAGAACTTGGTTCACTTGGCTCAGAGTAAGTATTTGTTAAACACACTTCAGTTCATGATTTAACGTGTTCAAATAACAAAATAATTCAAACTCTTGTATATATTTATATTTTGCAGCTGTGCGAGACGGGGTACTAGCGAAATACGACTATGGGAACTCAAACTTTAACTTTGAACACTATGGACAGCCCAAGCCACCACACTATAACATATCCAACATCCCTCATAATCTTCCCCTGTTTCTCAGCTACGGAGGCCAAGATGCGCTCTCGGATGTTAGAGATGTGGCTACATTGCTCGATAGTCTTAAGTATCACGATGAAGATAAGCTAGGCGTGCAGTACATCAAGGACTATGCTCATGCAGATTTTATTATGGGTGTCTCTGCTAAAGATCTTGTTTATAATCAAATTCTCTCGTTTTTTGGTCGCAACAACAACCGTTGATCAAATTTATTGTTTAACGATCTTGATGATCAGTTTAATGTAACATAATCAGCTCTTTTGTTACTCGATTTACCCAGTGAAAATGTCGATAAATCTTTAACAAATCAATATTACATTTTACACCAGATAAATCATGTTTTCTTTGAGTTTGATTCAATTCTTAATCATTGATCATGGAGTTGCTTAAAGTTCAAGCTGTTAATGATAATGTCAGCTTACCAAACATATTATTCGCAGTTGACTTTTCAAATCCTTGTAAATTATGTGCTTTAATTGTTTGTATGTTGTTGTACCATAGTAAAAGTTACACTAAGATTATTGCTTTATTTAGAAGCGCGACACTTATTTTGGTCGGACGGACAAAAAAAGGAAAATGCGACACTTATTAGGGGACGGATGGAGAATATATTAGGGGTAATTGATCAATTTGATTGCTTAGTTTCAAAGGCAAGCAGGCTTCTTTAGAGCTACCAGGATCTTGCTTTGAAAACACTCTATGATCATAACAGAAGAGCTGGTAAGATAATAGGAACCAGATCTAATCACTAAATCTGTCAAAAGCCGTTGAATTTTATGTTTTATAGTAACACTAAACTTTGATCAAACAACATTGAACATTGTATAAATACAGAGTTCAACAGCCTAAATCTATACCTCATGTACTAGGTACAGATTGAGAAGTCTGAAATATTTGTTAAGTGTTGAGAGAAGCTCAAAAGGGTGTTGAAAATGGAGGGTCTTGTGCAAAAATGTCTCGTGCTTGTCGTTTTTGCTGCATTGGTAATGAAAGAAGTATCGGCTGCACAACATGTTGTTGGAGGAAGCCAAGGTTGGGATGAGTCTACTGATTTTAGCACTTGGGCTTCTGGTGAGACGTTTAAAGTTGGCGATCAACTAGGTAACCCACTTTTTCTTGATCTGTTTTATTTCTAAAGGCGGATTTATGAGCGCTCGACACCTTACAAATGTGCACTATATCACCTAAAAATATAAGAGCACACATTTAGCGTGCAATTGTCATCTATGTTTAACGCCTACTTAGATGGTGCTACACATGTAACGCCTAGCACAAATTCCATTGTGCAAGGAACTATATATATGTATATACACACATACATATATAGAGAGAGTAAGCAATTGTCATCTATAGTGTCTACAAAGATGGTGCTACATATAGCGTCTTGCACACTGGACACATTCCCAATGTGCTAGTCGCTATGTGTGTGTGTGTGTGTTGCACACTGGACACATTTCCATTGTGCGAGTCGCTATATTTATATGTGTGTGTGTATAGCGCGTGCATAGATGGTGCTGCATATAGCGTCTAGCGCGCACACACACACACACTCAATATATATATATAGTGCGGATTCCATTGTGAAATACATGGATGAAAATGTGGGGATTTGATGATTTGGTTTTGCACATGCAGTGTTCAAGTATAGTTCAATGCACAGTGTGGTTGAGCTTAGCGGTGAAAGCGCGTACAAGAGTTGTGACATTGGGACAGCGATTGACTCCATGAATGGTGGCAAGAGTGTGGTGAAGTTAACTAAGCCAGGAACTCGATACTTTGCCTGTGGGACAATGGGACACTGCGACTCTGGAATGAAGGTTAAGATCACTACTGTCTCAGCAGACGGATCATCCCCCTCTTCTTCGTCTTCTTCATCCACGCCAGCTAGTTCAACGTCTGCGGCTACTCTTTCCTGGCCCATTGGACCTGTCATTTTGGCAGCTGCGTTGTTGTTCGGGATGAGGATGATGTTTTAACTGAGAAATTGGTCTGTTTATTTTGGGAAAAAAGAAAAAAATAATCTTTTTTGAGGTTAATTAATGATGGATTAGTATTGTAAGTTGTTTTTGTATTTGAATATGCAGAAGGTTTATTGTTATGTAATGATTTGTACTTAATTATATTACTGAGAAAATATCAAAAATAAGTTGTTTTTGTTCTGTGTATGATAACAACGGATTGGAATGAGTCAACGTTACCCCTTAGCCCAGTGCCGAAATGATTCCACCTATAAGGAGAGTTCGGATGTATGCAATCTTGATGCTGCTATGGAAAATGGTGTTGCACAGGAGCTGACTCACAGCTGTCCAAGAGGATACTCCGGCTAGTCTTCTTGGGATGGAAGGCCTTGATTCCTACACACAAATCAACAAAGGTAAACTAAATCGGGGGTGGCTCCGGTAAAACCCCTCCGGCGTGAGAATAAGTAGGATTTCTTCAGATACAAAATGGAGGCGTTAATGGAGAGTAATAGAGAGAGAATTTAGAGAGATAATAGAACTTTTTTAATAATTCATTCCTCATGTTTTTATATAAAATCAGAAAGGTAAACCATACCCTTAAAGGACACGTGTCACTCATCCACGTTTTGTCAGTCAACTACCCTCAGAGTTGGTAAGAAAGTACTATCCTCCCCATCATGTCACACTGTTGACACTATGGAGGAACATCCACGTGGCACTGCCACTATCACGTACAACATGTCACTCATCTTTGTCGCCAGACGACAATCCTTCCAAAGAGAAAGACCAACATGACCGCTCAATATACTACATACGCTTGTCACGAGAAAATTAAAGATATTAAGCCATTTCCCGCCGGAGGCTATTCCCGCTTACCGCCAATTCTTATTCTCTTACCCTCGTCGCATCCGGCAAATCTCACTGTTTTTAAAGGACAATTCAACTTATTAACTAACTCATGGTTATTTACCCTTATTAGCGAGCAAAAACCCATTTTATATAATTTTACCCAAGCCCGTTAGGCCCCATATACTGTTCTAACCCAATCCATATTTCATAATCACTTCAGTAGCCCCCAATTTCAAGACCTGAATCATTCATGTTTCAGGCGAGAAATTTATGTTTTTCGCTACTTCCCGCACGAACATTACCCTACTCGCGAGATATCCACAGAAACTGACACCTGTGCACCACGTGTCACCTCTCGGTTTACTCAACTGACAGACGGCTATGACATGACTCTTGAAAAGACTTTTTTGAATTTTGAAATCATTTAATGGGGGGAATTTCAAAATTTTTTGAGGGTTAATTAAATTTTTACTGCCCCCCAAAAACCGCTTCATATTCCCTTGATATAAATAACCTCCCCCCTCCTACTCTTATCTTTTTCCGTCTCCTGATCTGAAAACCTCTAGGCGATTTTCGGCAACTTTGGTACCTTTTCCGGCGAACTTATTATCATTCTTCCTTGTTGTTTCCTTCCTCCTAGTGACCAAATCCTTGTTCCTCTTTGAAATCCCTCCATAAACATTCATTTATTAACTTGATTCACCCATTGAATCATCCTGGAAAATCACTCCTTTGGCCGGACTTTGAACATTCCGGTGAACTTACAGTCCGTCTTTGACTTCATCAACGATTCCTCATATTTTACAGGTACTCTCTTTGATCTTTGGTTGATCTTTGGTTTTCTTTGTTTTTCTTAAGTTTGGTTTGTCGCCATGGCTAGGTTTAAAAATTGCCTTAGACGAATTAGATATGGTCAGTGCCAAAAAACCGGCGGCATCTATTATCTAACTAGGGGTATATGGGCGAGAATCCCCCGAGATGACTTGGTAAATTGTCTTAAAGTTAACAAGGTAGATCCCGCCATAATTGATGCCGTAGAGATTAGGGGCAAGTGTTTCCTTCATTACTCAGCCCCCATGTCCAAAACATTTTTCACTCCCCGTGAGCTTTGCGAGCACCTTTGTCGCTTCTATGGTCCCCCCACATACTCCGACAGTTCTGACACTGACTTTCTCGCTGCGAGATCTTTAGCTAGTAGGAACCATTATAAACAAATTGTTTCTTCTTCTGATTCAGGCGAGATGTCGCACTTGGGAGCCCC
Organism: Adenophora triphylla var. japonica; assembly: GCA_022495995.1. Taxonomy (NCBI): domain Eukaryota; kingdom Viridiplantae; phylum Streptophyta; class Magnoliopsida; order Asterales; family Campanulaceae; genus Adenophora; species Adenophora triphylla. The sequence goes on along the minus strand of JAFEMH010005455.1, from coordinate 24,814 downwards.
CGGCGCTTCTACTTCAACCGGCGGGAATAACCCTTCCACTTCAGCCGCAGCGAGGACTGGCCCTCCTCAAGATCCCCACATAACTCCCTTTCACACCAAATATAACATCAACCACCTAGACTATCATATTGCCGCCTACGATGGCGAGATGGCTCTGTCTGTTATTAGGCATAGACAAGATGGCATCGTGGTTTTTCCGTCCCAACTGGATGCCGGGCTTAGGATCCCCGTAGATCCCTTCATCTCACTTGTCCTTTTCAAGGCTCAGGCGGCAATAGCCGAGCTTCACCCAAATGTGATAAGAGTGTTGACATGCTTTATCACCATTTGTCGCGCTCTTCGGCGAGAACCCACCACCCACCTGCTCATGGAGTTATTTACTGGGTACCAACAAAAGGACAGCAAAACCCAAGAGCTTCGAATGTCGCTTAAATACAAAAAACCCAAGATCCTCACTCCTCTTCCTTCTAAAGTTCACAATTGGCAGAATGACCCACTTTTCATCATTTCCCGCATTGGGTGGGCTCTCCCAACTGACTTGAAAGGGATCCACCCTAAAATTGACAAGAAGTGGTCCCTAGATGAGGATGAAAAACGCTTGAAAGCCACCATGGTCCGTCTTCTCGCCGAAGCTAGCACCACAGATCCTTCCCCAGCCCTATTCTCAATTCAACAGATTCTCGCAGATCATTCCCTCCTCAGCCAAGTGGGACTCTCCTTTGACTTCCCGCCAGTTCCTCCACGAGTGGCCATCATCTTCACAGAATCTTGGCCTGGATGGGAACGTCACTCAGGCGACAAATTTGGCACAGATTGCACTGTTTGCGGGAACGGCCAAAACATGTGTCCCGCAATGCGAGAAGTGCAACGTATGCTTTCCCTTGTCTTTTATTTCTTCATTAACTGCAACTTTTATTATCGCTTATAATTTACTTGCTTTTCGCAGTGCACAGGACAATGGACCTGAACCAGAAAAGACTTGCCCAAGGAGTATCTGAGCAACAAGCCAAACGCCAAGCCTAAGGGCCCAAACTGCTGATCTCACCGTCCCAATCGCAACTACTGGTGAAGATGAGAGGGTCATCTCAGAAACATCTCGCAAGAGAGCTCCTTCTACCTCTTCCCGTCCTCAAAAACGGCAACGCAAAGCCGCCTATGTCCCCACTTCCGGAGAACAAGTTGAAACACTCAACTTAGTAGATGAAGAAGAAGAAGAAGAAAGAGAAGAAGAAGAAGACGATGATCCCAATGATCCCAATAATGAAATGGAGGGTGATGCTCCCCTTGAACAACAAGGAGTTGAAACTGAGGGGATTCATTCAGATAATCCTGCGGGATCCGCCACTCCGCCTCCCTCAGCTCAACCACATGAAGCAGCCCCTAACTCCTCTCCCATTAACCCTTCATCATCTCGCTCGATTCCTTGCCGCCGTGCCAGCTGGTTAGAGGAGGGATTCAAGATTCTCGAAGATGAGCCGGGCATGGTGGCTCTTTGCCGGGAAGCGAATGCCATCCCCAAACTTAAGGGGTTAATTACTGAGCAACTGGACATTGTTTCCTGCTTGCTGGGTTCCACTGCCCTTAAAAGGGCAAGTGATGCTGACCAGGTGGCCTATGTTGAAAGGGAGAATCCCGCCCACTCAGCCTATCACGCGGGAATTCAGCTTTCCCTGGTAAGTCGCATTTACTTCTCTTTCACTCATTCAAATTTTTCGCTTCACATTTTCCTAACATTTTATTGTCGCATTACTTTTCGCAGGCTAGCAGTACTCTCTTGGGTTTGAGCAACAAATGCATCAGACTTGAACAAGAGCTTACCGCGGCTGAGCGCGAGCGGAATGTATACAGGCGGAAGGTGTCTAGGCAGGATACTTCTATCCAGGAGCTCAAAGACCTTAAGGATAAAGCAGATGCCGATGTCGCGGCGGGAAAAACCCGTTTGGAAGGGTTGAAACAGAAGAACAAGGAGGCAGAGGAGAAGCTAGCCAACCTTGTCGCTGAGAACGAGAAACTTAAAGCTGATGCGGCCAAACTTGCTGACCTTGAAGCTGAGAACAAGCATCTCAGAGATGAAGATTTTGTCAAGGACAATCAAGTTACCAAACTCAGAGAAGATCTAAAGTTGGATAAGTCCAAGGCTGAAACTTCTGAGATGGATGCATTTGATAATGCCATCCTTCATACATTAAGGACTATAGCCGCAGAAGCCAATCCTGCCATTACGCCAACCATGCTAGTGAGATGGGGTTCTGAAACTATCTTCAGCGACAAAAGTCGCAAGGGACATTCCCTTGTGCCTTATAGCGAAGAGGAGTTAGCCCAGCTGGCGGCGGAGGATGCTGTTCTTGGCAAGGCAGCCTGGCCTGCTCCTGACACCCGCCCTGACAACATTATTCCCGCCTTGTTCGACTTGGCTCAGAAGAACAAAGATGCTCTTAATGCCGCCTACAACACCCAATGAACTTTCTTTTATGATTTCTGATTGTCGCCAAACTTTTTAAATTTGCCCTTGGTCTGTAACAAACAATATTTATTTTCTGCATTTTAATTTCTGTCTTTTATTTTTCGCAAACTTACTTTCCTCAAACAATTTGTTTTAATTTCAACGATAGGCCTTCGTGCCCAACAATTTGTAATTACCTTCTTATTACTTTGTTGATCTTCTAATGCTTTGTTTCTTGGGATTCATCTTAAATCTTAATCACTAACTTTTTCATGCCGCTTGTTTTTCTTTTAGTAATTCTGATTTTGCTTTGATAGTTCATCAAAGATTGCATCTCTCCATCTTATCTCTATATACATACTACTCCCTTAAAAAAAGTGAGGCTTGTCTTTAGGCAGCCTCACTCCAATGTGAAGATTCTCGCCCACTATTTTGTATGACAATTTTAAGAACATCACATACATTTTCTTTCACTTATTTATTCCGCCTCTGCAATGATAAATATCATCTTGATCTCCTCGCTTGAGCGACAATTACTATCACTGACTTGATCTTTAACCAAGACGCCTTATCTTTTTGGTACCCTGGTCTCTAACCGAGATGCCGCATCTCTTTGGCACCTTGGTCTATAATCAGTCCGCCACCAACTTTGGCGCCTTGGTCTCTAACCAAGACGCCGCATGTTTGGCGCCTTGGTCTCTAACCAAGACGCCGCCAACTTTGGCGCCTTGGTCTCTAACCAAGATGCCGCATCCATTTGGCGCCTTGGTCTCTAACCAAAACGCCGCCAACTTTGGCGCCTTGGTCTCTAACCAAGACGCCGCCAACTTTGGCGCCTTGGTCTCTAACCAAGACGCCGCATCTTTGGCGACTTGGTCTCTAACCAAGACGACGCCAACTTAGACGCCTTGGTCTCTAACCAAGACGCCGCATCTTTGGCGCCTTGGTCTCTAACCAAGACGCCGCCAACTTAGACGCCTTGGTCTCTAACAAAGACGCCGCATCTTTGGCGCCTTGGTCTCTAACCAAGACGCCGCCAACTTTGGCGCCTTGGTCTCTAACCAAGACGCCGCATCTTTGGCGCCTTGGTCTCTAACCAAGACGCCGCCAACTTTGGCGCCTTGGTCTCTAACCAAGACGCCGCATCTTTGGCGCCTTGGTCTCTAACCAAGACGCCGCCAACTTTGGCGCCTTGGTCTCTAACCAAGACGCCGCATCTTTGGCGCCTTGGTCTCTAACCAAGACGCCGCCAACTTAGACGCCTTGGTCTCTAACCAAGACGCCGCATCTTTGGCGCCTTGGTCTCTAACCAAGACGCGCCAACTTTGGCGCCTTGGTCTCTAACCAAGACGCCGCAATCTTTTGCTCCAGTGCCGGAGACGATTACTACTGGCTTTTATCATCATGCCTCAACGACTCCTCCCTTTACTGACTTTTTTCATTCCTTACGAAAGCCGCTTTCCTGACCACCTTCATTTGCTCTAATCCCGCCGTTCCCATAACTGTTTCATAAAACAGAAAATTTTTCAAGTTCTAACAAAATGATAATCACAGAAAAATATGTCGCTGAATAATCCTTGCCCCCTTCCATTATGTTTACAAGTTACATCCTTCTAGATTGGCAAATTCTACATAACTTTCCCATCAATGTGAGGTGAACAAAACACATGACCCCCAAAAGAAAAAGTTACATAGCTTTTGTTATCTAGAGCAAAAATCAAAAGATGCAACTACAAAAACTTGCGACAACTTCATTGATAAAAACGCTTCAGATGATCAACACTCCAAGCATTCTTCAATTCTTCACCATCCTGCTTCCTCAACCGATAAGTCCCTTCTCGAATAACCTGAGACACCTGAAATGGCCCTTCCCACTTTTCATTCAACTTGGTGAAACCTGGCTTGGGCCCCGTGGCCTCTGCACTTCTCAGCACCCAATCACCCACATTGAAAGACCTCTTGCTAACCCGCTTGTCATGTTGGGCCTTCATCCTCTGCTTATAGTTCACCATCCTCATTCTCGCTTGCAGCCTCCTCTCATCAATCGAATCAAGGTCGTTACACCTCCGCTGGCCATTTCTCGCCTCATCATAATAAGTCACCCGGTATGTCGGCAGAGCCATCTCGGCCGGTGCCATGGCTTCAGATCCATAAGTCAAAGCAAACGCTGTTTCACCAGTTGAGCCCTTTATCGTTGTCCTTACATACCATAATGCAGTTGGCAATTCTTCTATAAGCCCCTCGTGTTCCACCTGTATTTCGACCTCCCAGGGTGGACAGCCCCGGGCGAGGGTCCTATAGGGCAGGCGGGTCCCACCGACCGAAAATGAAAACGATCATAAGAGTCTGGCGGGTAATCGAGTCTTAACGAGCATTCAATGTAAATTACGGACAAAGCTGACGTCAAAGTCAAGATCATGTCTGAGGGCTCGACAAAAAGTCGACATGATTTGGACTGATAAATGTCCACGATTGATCTTGACTTGTCGTCAATTAGGCCGTAATTAGGCATGGAATAATCATTAATCCATGATGACTCAGTGTCAATGCTGGGAGTCAGTGTATAATTTGTGCCAGTCAGAGCCGAAGTCAAGGCGCCGGTCAATATCTTGGTCAAAGTCTGCGGCGGAAAATCGGCATGACTTCGAATGATTAGGGTCCCCGAAAGATATTGAGTCGGTGTGCCGACAAAGGCTTGAAAGGAAAGGTCTATACACAGACAGGGCATGACACAGACCAAACTAAAAACCAACCGGATCTCGGACAAAAGTGTGTCACGGACAAGTGCATGGTCGACACGAGGCTCCATGGGATGTTTGGGTAGTCCTGTGCTTGCACCGAGAGGCGTAATAAGACCAAACGGGCGGCGACAAGGATTTCCCCGGGTTAGGGACGTAGTGTGCAGTGTACGGTCAACGTGCGCGTAGTGTGCAAGCAGTCTATCTTCTTTTTCTGAGTAAAATAGAAATTTTTTTCATGTGTCTTAAAAAGAATGATGCATGATTTTTTTTTTGAAAATTTTTTTTTTTTTTTTGAAACTCCCTTTTTTTTGAAATTCTTTTTTTTTTTTTTGAAAATTTTATTTTTGAAAGTAAATGCACACATAAGCACATAATCACAAAAATTCCAACAGTTAGGGACATGATTTCGACAGTCAAAATTTTGACTTTTTTTCGAGGTGGCCAAAATAACACGAAAATGTGCAAAAATCAACACACACAACAAATGATTTTAAATGCCGGGACGGAAGCTTGACCCTCAAAAGCTTTTCTTTTTTTTTTTGAAAACAATGATACCGGTACGTGGGATTGTTAAACCACAATTTATCCCCAACTCGTGTTAGGAGGCGATAACAGGAAGTTTAATGGTTTCCACCAATATACCAAATATCATTTTTTTTTGTTTAAGATAAAGCTTATTAGTCCCCAGCGGAGTCGTCACTGTGATGTACCCGATTTTTGAAATCAAACGGAGTCGCCACGCCATTTTTGTTTTAAGGGCCAAAACTTTGAAAAATGCCCGAGATTAGAGATTTGGGTTCGGAGGTCACGTTACACACCGGGAAGGACGTTAGTGTGCACCGGGAATGCCTCATAAAACGAGTCTTCCAAGCTAAAAACCATTTGTTTATGTGTGTGTGTGTGTGTGTTACTTTGGCCAGAATAAGTTGAAAATGAGGAAAGTAAAAATTGGGAATTCTTTATTAGACTTTGGACAGATCCCATGATTTTTGGTGTGATTTTTGGGTTGAGTTTTGGTACTCAAAAGATTTTTGGAAGTTGGAAACCATTTCTGCCAGAATGAAAAAGGCAGTGGACACTTGACTTTGAAATGGATTTAAGGGCTTCAAAACTTCATAATATGAGAAAACTCAGAGAATGAAAGTTGTTTCAGACACCTCAAATAAGATTTATGTGAAAGAATTTTCCATTTTGGAGAAGATTTGAGGACCCAAAATCTTCTGGAAATCTCAGGTATGAGATCTGGACTTCCAGAGACTGGTGATCTGACCTTCAAAAGAAAATTTGAAAAATGGAGTTTTACTCACGCGAAAAATAAAGTAAAAATATTTCTGAAAAGCTCTGGATGTTGGCTACAAAAAGTATTTTGTAGTCAACACCAAATTCCAAGTTTATCTGTATCCAAAAAATTAGACAATGGACTGAGGTCTTAGAAAATTGCTACTGGACAGCAACTTCTCAAAAAGGAAAATGTGATTTTAAAAGGGGTTTTGCATCCATGCTTGTCCCCATTTCCCTAGATTTTGATTAGTAGTCACTAGACATTTTAGTGGTGATCTACTATATCAAACCATCCTTGGGGTACATTAGGACTTAAGCATTTCATTTGCTTGGGAAGAGGAATTTTGTAGAGATGAAATTAAAGAGAAAAATCAACTAGAGATTTAAAATGTGGACCATTTGAGATGGTCATTCATGAAGATGAACTTCAAGATGACCATCTTAGGTCAAGATTTAAGTTAAACTAGACATAAAGTAAATCAAAGTAAGAAGAACAAGATGAACAAGAAGTTAAAAGGGAGTTTTAGGGTTTAGAGAAGGAGGGCTTTACCAATGGTGGCACCCTATCTTCCTAGGCTTGGAATTTGACTTGAGGAGTATCAAGATTTGGTGTTTGACTTGAGGAGTATCAAGATTTGGTGTTTGGATTTGTGTTTGGGTGGATTCAAGGCTTGAATGTGTTTAGGGTTTGATGATAGAGTTGGTCAAAGAGAAAACAAGTAGATAACACTTAAGTCCTCTATGTTTTCTCTCTAATCCTCCTCCTAAGGGATGATTTGAGCTTGGATTGGTGTATGTATGAGAGTGTTTTGAATGTATTTTGAGTGAGTGGGTTTTGGGAAAGATTGAAGAGAAAATGGTGGCAATTCTAGTGAATTCCCACTGTTTTCTCCCTATTTTTCGCCGTATCGGCCTTCTATGAGCCAATTGTCTTATGTAAACTGAGAGAGGAGGGTTCAATTTATAGGCCTCTGGAAATGTCAATAGGATCCGCGCGGAGGGTATTGTAAACGTGCCTGGTGCATTAAATGCTGCTCCAGGCTTTGAACAGGAAGAATAAAATTCAAAAATTCAGCAGTTTATGTTTTTCAACTTGCCCAATTCGGATTTTTCCAATTTCTTTTGCTTTTTGAGATTCTTTCCTTGGTTTATCTTTAAATGGCAAACCCTAATCTACCCTTGGTTGGTTAGAAATGTTAGAAATGTTATAAATGTTAGGAATGTTAAAACTTCCGTTAATTTTCTAACGAAAATGCTAACAACTCAAATTGGAGTACTTACAGTAGCCTCTCGGCGACGGCGCTTTCGAAGGAAGCGGGGTCGTCGATAAGAGTAAGGCTCCATATTTGATAGGATGATCAAGTGATCGAGTGGATGAACCTAATGATAGGCTACCTACGTATCCTTAAGAGGAATCAAGCCGGCCATAGTTCGGGTATTTGACCCTGGAGATGATGGCGTTTTAGGTGCCTCGAACCTGATGAGCGAGTTCTGCAGTCGGTTGCTGGAAAGAAACTCTGTTGGGAATAAGAGATGACCATTTTGGTCTGATGGCTAGAGTTGTATATTTGCTCTGCTGGGGATAGGAATGACCATTTTCGGTCTGATGGCTGAACCTAATGATAGGCTACCTACGTATCCTTAAGAGGAATCAAGCCAGTCGTAATTCGGGTTTTTGACCCTAAGATTTGACTATTTTTGGGAAGTCGCCCTGAGATCTGACTACTTTTGGGAAGTCGCCCTAAGATCTGACTATTTTTGGGAAGTCACCCTAAGATTTGACTATATTTGGGAAGTCGCCCTATGATTTGACTATTTTGGGGAAGTTGCCCTAAGGTCTGACTATTTTTGGGAAGTCGCCCTGAGATCTGACTATTTTTGGGAAGTCGCCCTATGATCTGACTATTTTTGGGAAGTCGCCCTATGGTTTGACTATTTTTGGGAAGTCGCCCTATGATCTGACTATTTTTGGGAAGTCGCCCTAAGGTCTGACTATTTTTGGGAAGTCGCCCTGAGATCTGACTATTTTTGGGAAGTCGCCCTATGGTTTGACTATTTTGGGGAAGTCACCCTATGGTTTGACTATTTTGGGGAAGTCACCCTATGATTTGACTATTTTGGGGAAGTCGCCCTATGGTTTGACTATTTTGGGAAAGTCGCCCTGGTAATGACTTCGGTTTGTCGAATTAGGGGATGATTGCGATTTATCGCTTTCCTCGTGTTGTGTGTGATAGCGCTTTAGGTGCCTCAAACCTTAATGATGGCGTCTTATGTGCCTCGAACCTTCATGATGGCGTCTTAGGTGCCTCGAACCTTGGAGATGGCGTCTTAGGTGCCTCGAACCTTGATTTGAAATGATTTCCCTTTGATGGTTTGGGATAGATGGTCTATTGGTGGACTTCATTTGAAGGGATCGGTCTTATGTTCACGCCGAGGAAATGGATGATAATGGGAAAAGAAACGGGATTCCGTTAACTTCGCTGGGGATTTTGTTAGCCTTTGTTGGAGTTTAGTTCAGGAGTATGAACCTAAATGGGGACTTAGTTCAGGAGTATGATCCTAAGTCGAGGTTTAGTTCAGGAGTATGAACCTAAATGGGGACTTAGTTCAGGAGTATGATTCTAAGTCGAGGTTTAGTTCAGGGGTATGAACCTAAATGGGGACTTAGTTCAAGAGTATGATCCTAAGTCGGGGACTTAGTTCAGGAGTATGAACCTAAATGGGAACCTAGTTCAGGAGTATGATCCTAAGTCGGGGTTTCAGTTCAGGAGTATGAACCTAAATGGGGACCTAGTTCAGGAGTATGATCCTAAGTCGGGGTTTCAGTTCAGGAGTATGAACCTAAATAGGGACTCAGTTCAGGAGTATGATCCTAAGTCGAGGTTTTGTACCTGAGAGAGACTATTTGAGAGCGTTCTTGCTGGGGAAGATTTGAGCTTACGAGGATTACCGGGGAAAAGGGTGACCGTGTTGGTCAAGTGGCTGGACCTATGGTAGGCTACCTACGTATCCCGAGTGGGAATCAAGTCTGGACGTAGTTCGACAACTGCTGGGGATGGTCTTTGATGGTTCGACGGTATTCGGGAGTCACCCGAGGTTTGACTGCTCTGAGGTTTGACTATTTTAGGGAAGTCGCCCGAGGATTGCTAAAGCTTACGTTGCTATTTGCGGAGATAGAGATAGCTAAGGCTATGGGTAATCATGCAACATTTGTGAGTGTATGCATATTTTTGAGGTATGTTGAAGGATTAACGTACCTTTGCTGTGCTTACCTGCAGGAGAGCAAGTTGCGGGGCTGTGTGGTAGTTGATAGTGTTGAGAGTCTTGATGCATCTTTGAAAACTTGGCGTTCCTGACCGATTTGTATTTGAGAACTTGGCGTCCCTGACTGACTTGCATTTTGAGAACTTGGTGCCCCTGACCAATTTGTATTCGAGAACTTGGCGTCCCTGACCGATTTGCATTTTGAGACCTTGGCATCCCTGACCGATTTGTATTTGAGAACTTGGTTCCCCTGACCAATTTGTATTCGAGAACTTGGCGTCCCTGACCAATTTGTGTTCGAGAACTTGGCGTCTCTGACCGATTTGTATTTGAGAACTTAGTGCCCCTGACCAATTTGTATTCGAGAACTTGGCGTCCCTGACCGATTTGTGTTCGAGAACTTGGCGTCCCTGACCGAATTGTATTTGAGAACTTGGCGTCTCTGACCGATTTGTAGACACTGGAGGTGATCTGCACATGTTTTGCCCGGAATCATCTCTTGCCGAGAAGGGGAATTTGATTTCTCGCAATTTTGTTGAAACCATTGATTTTGGACTTTGGTAAATATCTTCCTTGTAAAGGGCAAGTCTCAACAGCGAAGGAAAATGGTCTTTCACGTTCGAATTCCTGCATTGGTTAGTAGAGAGGAAGATGCATATATGACATTCATGATGACAGATGCATGCATAGAATCAGAATGATTATGATAGTATCACTGCATATGTTCGCGAGATGATGCATTTACTTGCTTTCGAAGATGCACTTAGCCTAAGCTTCGGCGTGGAAATTATGATTTATGATCTTCAATCACTTAGGATTTTTCCTATTGATTCAAGTTTCGTGCATGCTAAGCATGAGCCCTTGGGAGATTTTTGTGGGGATGCATGGTGACGAGAAGGGATGTATTGGGATGTATGTGTCTGGAGACAGATTTTGAGCAAGTGGGGGTGAGAGCCCTCGATCGCTATTTAAACGGCGGTTGTTGATGGACCTCCATCTTGATGAGATCGATTCGGATCCCGAGTCTTGATTGGGATTTTCCCTCTCAATCTTGGTCATTTGAAGCCGACGCCGAGGCTCTAGGAGCACGTTGATATGAGTGAAGCTTCTTTCATTTGGGTGAGTCCGTGACTTCCGCCGAAACCTTGTTCGGAGAATGATTTGATGAAATTGCTAATGCATGGAGAAACCCAGATCTTAAATTCCGGCCCTTTACGGGAAGGCTGCTATGTACCAAGTTACAAGAAATTTGAAAATCTAGTTGTTGATGTGACTAGACCTTTCTTGTAACTTGATAAAATTCGAGTCCAAAGGACTATCTTGACAAAGCCCCTGATCTGAGTAGGCAAAGTCCATTTTGAAGAAGTGACTTGGCGAATCTATCTCGTAGTGAAGAACCCAATGTGGACCCGAAGATGACTATAAGAAGCCCCAAACTTGAAGAGTTTGATACAGGAGAACTGGGAGAACCGCAAAGAAGCCCAGGCGTGAAGAAATTGAGCTTGATCTTATTGCAGACAGAGTCATCATGTGACCAAGGAGGCACCTATCTTTTCAGATCTTAGTCAATCAGTCAACGGACAAGTATCAGAAATGTTTACGTGTAGGGGCACATTTTTTGAGAAGTGGGAATGAATCCCGATTTTGTGTATACACACTCGCTTTAGGTTTGACTCTTTTGAGAGAGTATAAGCATCACAAGGTGTGGAAAAGTGTATGGAAGCCCCTGCTGACAGAAAGACAGTGTTTGGTTCTATTTCCCTATGATGGAGAGAGAGAAGACTTGTCGAGACACTTGAAAACTTGTCTTATTCATGATGATCACAAAGCTGCTTAAAACCCCTTGTTAATGTTCGGGTTATTCAACCCCTAAATCTGATATGAACAAATATTTTGATTAATCACAAGGATAAAGTCAACTGATATCGAGAATCAAGCTCGGAAAGTTTATAGGGACGATCCTTAATGAGACCGTATTTTTTTTTTTGAGATTTGTTTGTGATTTCGACCGGACCATTTAAGGTTGCCTACGTTCCCTCCATTATGAAGAGCTCAGGTCGCCGTAGTTCGGGCCTATCCCGAATGAAAAGAGAACGAATGTTGAAATTCGAGGATCTGAGGACATTTGGGGATTTTGAGGATTTGGAGGATTGAATAACATATCCCCTTAGAGTGTCCATGAAAGACACGGATGCGAAGCCCCAGTGGGACATCCACGGCAAGTGTTTGTGGAGTAGAAATGAATTATGCTCACATCAGATTTGAATTTGCACAATCTTTGATTGATGATTTTGAACCAAGATGGATTAGATTCCAATTTAAGCAAGCAATGAAGCGTTAATTTGATTTAGATCTTAAAGATATTATGATGAAATTGCTATCCGATAGGAATTGCAGCTGGGTTTCCGGGCTTCGATCGGCCATCGGGTAATTTTGGAAGTTATGACCTCTTAAAGTGAGAGGCCTACCGGGCCTTTGTCGATCGAACCTCTAATGATGAGAGGTTGGCTTGCAGGGATGTGTTTGGGAAATCTATGGCGGGGAAGATTGACTACCTCTAAGAATGAGAGGTCAAATTTTGACTTTGGCCAAAGGCGAGGGTAATAGTAATGGGAGTATCCTCTAAAATCGAGAGGGTGGCTTGGGATTGATTTAGGGTAATGGTGAGAGGAAGTTATCGAGAGCTTTTGCGAACTTGCGAGAATTCGGACTCCTTTTGGAGAGCTTCTTGAGGAGTCGGGGACTTTTACTGAATTGTGAGGATCGACAGTCCTTCTTTTTTCTTTTTTTTTTCTTTTTTTTGAAGCTTCTTTTGCTTGAGCTCTTTTTTCCTTTTTTTTTTTTTTGACTTGGAAAGCTTCCTGAGGAGTTGAGGATTATCTTTGTCCTTCCTTCATGGCTTGAGATATTTTGCGCATCGCCGACTCTCAAAGTTAACTTCTTGGGCTTGCTTGAACTTCTCTCAGTAAGGAGCAAAAATAATGGCTAAACCGGATTTCAAAACACGCCGATCTTGAAATGAAAGGGTAGTGTTTAGTGAGGGTGAGGTAATGGCTTTCCTATGGGTGAAAGGCTTCGACCGCAATCCTTACCGGATGACCTAAACGAAATTAAGTCTTCATTGCTTGCTTAAGCTTTAAATGAGAAAGATCCATGCAAATTCATCGAGCAACGAGAGGATGATGATGAAAGGGATGTGAGCATATGAGATGCAAGATGGGGAGTTGGTAAGCCCCAATTTGGAAAGGATATCAATTGATTTTCTCACTCCGATTAATTTAAATATTAATCATTTCAAAGAATTAGTGGTTGAAGCAAAGACAAGTGATCATCTAGGATAAAACCATTTCAATTAAGTGTAACGTGGGTGTGCAAGTGATGTCTCGAGTTTAGCAAGAAAAGAAAAAAGACTTATATTAAAAGTTAGACATTTAACTACTATGTCCAAAATGGACTACAACGACAAATGTCCAGGAAGGACTTAGGTGAAAGAAAAGTAATAGAACCTATGAAGGTTGACTTAAAAGACTATTTTAAAGATAGGTAGCCCCTAGTCTAGCCGCTCTTTGTTGTTGGACCATGCATCTACTCTTCGACGCTGGAGATGGGGGCTATTGCAGATCTTTCCATCAGGATTTCTTTGGCAATCTCTTGCTTAATCCAACCATTTTCATCATCTGCGATGGTCGGTCCACCGACCTTACAAAAGGGTGAGTCAAATTCCATTATGCCCACAAGTCTTGAATCAACAAACTCGACCATGTTGACATTCGGGTTGTTGTTTCTAGGGAATGGGTTACTGATAGTATTGGGCCCTTCAGGCACCTCTAATGTCACGACCCTAAACCTAGGCACATTTTGGTCACACGTGGAGCACGTGGAAGTGGGGTGCATTGCATCTCATATTATGCATTATATGTTATTTGGTTTTATTATGTGTTTATTTGGCTAAGTTGCTAAATTACGTGATTTTAGATGTTATTAAATTAAATTTAATTATATAATGTCTAATTAGAATAATTGGAAATTAATGTAGTGATGTTAAAACATTTGAAATTTTAAATGAAAGTGTTATAAAAAGTATAAGTAAGATTTTTATTATGAAATGAGAGTAATAATAATAATAATAATAAAAAGAAAAATATGGGACGGATCAGACATGCTAAGAAGGAGAATTGTGATAATTTCTTGGCCCCACAATTTGGAGCTTCATCCTTTAGTTGCCAGCAAGGGGTTCTTCACGTGGCCAAGGCTTGTAATAATACACTAGTAGATAGAGAAGCTTTTCCTTCTCACCTTCTCATTTCTTCTATTTCTCTTTCTCTTTCTCAGTATAGTATACGTACCGTTCCTAAATCTAGGTTACCTTCAGAAATTCGTAGAAATTCAACCGTTGATCCGTTTTTCAAATTTCCGACTTCATATTTGTGATCGTGGAGTCGATTAGAGCAAGTATAGCCAATTAAATCTTCTTTTTATTTCGGCAAATTTTGGTAAGTTATTATGATTCCGTTCTAATAATTGTTCATATTATATAATGATGATATTATGAGAATATAATGTGTTCTTGATAATTTTGGACAAGTTATTTGGCCTTTAAATTGATGAACATGATGGGTTTACTTTGGAAAATATTCTATATTATGTTTGCTTATTATTCGTACATAATCTCGACCGCTTAAATGAGTAAAAGAGTTGGAAATGTTTCCTAAGAGATTCCTTGTAAGATTGAAATGTGGACCCATGATCTAGGCTACTTCCCATCTGGCCGAATTCAAGGGGTTCCTGAATGGTATTCTTAAATTAGTTAATGAAGGTAAGTAGTGCTTGTGGGTATTAATGGTTTAATTTTTCTTTTTGAGCCTATAAAGTAGTAATAAAGAATAGTTAATGTTGGAAGATCAAGAAAGTACTCAGTGTTTAAGTATTTTAGTACCACATTAGTACTTTATCATGGAACTTTAAATGGTTCAAAATGATATTGAGGAAGACTTTAAATATTGTCTTGAAAATGCTTGAGAGGCAAATGTAAAACTTGAACCAAAGTTAGACAAACTTGGTATTTGAACTTGAAACCTTAAGAGAAGGTGTGTAATGTGGTATTGTGTACGCGTAGGTTACTTATATGATATTGTATCCTTACGTGATGACTTGTATAGGGTTATTTGCTCTCGTAGTGCCTAAAATGTGTAGTGCACTATTTATTTGGTTTGGACAGGAGTGGTAGTATCCCGCTTACTGGTTTACATATTGTGTAATGAATGTGTAGGACTTATGTGCTATACTTTGTGCCATACGAGTTTACATATTCATAGTTAATTGTGCACATAGTGTTAAATACGTGTTGCACTGTTTCAATTGTTTAACATGAGTTGCAGTACCATGTTGCATATATATGTGATGTCCCATTGGGTGGACTTACTTTCAAGTATCTATAATGTGCTTGACTATGATATACCGATTGATCTTCGGGGGTATAGAGAATCCCATCACTTATGAGAAAGTATTTCATAAGGTGGTTGGATGTCTTTATACTTGGACCGTTCACCCCCTTCTGTGGCCACAGATTGAGGGGTTCAACTTTTATGGATATGTGCAGTCATGCCACATGATAGCGAGGCAGCTTATATGGATCTCTATAAGGGGTCGTATAAGAGGTGAATGTGCACTAGCAGTTCACCACATGAGAGGAGTATGACTCCCACTGTAGTACTACATATGACCCAGATGGGGAAAAGGTAAAGGGAAAGGTAACGTAAAGTGTTTACTGTTTTCCCAATGTGATTGAGCAACCTCGCGTATGTGTCGTATGTCATATGACTTATTGGTCACAGGAAAAAGGTAACGTAATGTGTTTATCAAGCTTTTCCAATATTGAGCAACCTCGTTTATGTGTTGCATATTGTATGGCATATTGCCGCATACATAATAGCTTGCCGAGATTTTATCTCACCCCTTCTCCCTTTATCGCTTTTAGATCCCGCTCGAGACAGAAGACCGGACCAAATGGTAGGCCAAGGCGTGAGTTTGGACATCTTTTGGTTGTCGGGGTATGTGTTGTCTTGGGGAGTTGGGATTGTTCTGGTGGTTATTCTTTTGGGAAATGTTTTGTATATAAAACTTTCAGAAGCTTATTTCTGTTGAGTTGGGTTGTAAATAAGCTTCGAGTTTGGTTTGTTTTATGGTTGGCTGTAAGCCTTTACCGCTTGTATATTTGTATAAACAGGGTGTGTTTGGTTTTAAACAGGTTTATATATCGCTCCGTGTAAAGAGGTTATTTTGAAATTGTTTTTAAAATGGGTTGTATACTTTTCAATTAAAAAGTAAAGAAAAGTTTTTTTAGAAGGTGTATTTTGGGACTCTCCATCCCGGGACACGAGTTTATAGGTCTCGGAGTTGGGAGGAGCCCACAGCTTGGTATCGTAGCTTTGGCTAGAAGTCAAGGGTAGATGTCTAGTCTAAGGGGGAGTGTGTGATATCTCGACGCCGAGTGTTTCCTGCAGGATCAGTTGTAATGGCCGGGATCGGTGGTGACCAAAGCAGGGAAATATCGGGTGATCGTGGGGCCGGGGGAGGTCCTAATGCCGAGATGATGGCAATGTTTCGTACTTTCCTCCGTACTATGGCACTGTGGTAGAGCACAAGAAGAACCCGAGGCAAGGCCGACACAGGGGTTAGAGAAATTCATCAAATTGTCTCCACCTAGTTTCAACGGAGATCCAGATCCACAGATAGCTGAGAGATGGTTGGAGGCCATGACTAAGATCTTTGTTGCAATGGAGAGCATGTATGAAGAGAAAGTCGATGTGCAAAGGTTCAAGCTAGAGGGTCCCGCCGAGCATTGGTGGCAAATCCTTAAGGAAAGCCGGGAGCGGGATCATACGCCCTGCACTGGACAACTTCGTCGCAAATTCAAGGAGCATTACATACCTGATCACCAAAGACAAGAAAGAGGTAGAGTTCCCGAAGCTTCGAGCAGGGGGCAATGACAAAGAGCCCAAAGCATTCTCGCAAACTTTACAGAGCTATCGAGGTATTGTCCACATCTTGTACCGTATGAGAGCAGTGAGGGTTTACAGTGTTTGTTAAGGGACTCAGTTGGAGTTCAGAAGCAGCTTGTTGACTCACGCATTTTCCCAACTACCAAAGTGCAGCTAACATGGCATACGTAATTGAGAATGACATCGAGGAACATAGAGGTAACTGAGGGTAGTGGAAGCAAGGCTAAAGTTCTCGTGCCGAGTTCAAGCCTGTGAGCAAGAATCAGCCTAGATCTTCAACTTCTGGAGGGGCCAAGGGAGGAACAGTTATAGTTTCCACGCGACCTGTTTCCAGCAAGTTTGGCACCGTCTGTAATTGGTGTAAGAAAGTGGGGCACTCAGAAGACGCTTGGCTGGAGTAAGCAGGAAAGTGTATGAGTTGTGGTGAGATGGGGCACTTCGTAAAGGATTGTCCTAAGTTCAAGAAGGGTCAAGCTACGAGTGGTGACCACAGGTGACCACCCCAAAGGTGGGGTAAAGAGAGATGTCGAGGGGAAACCCAAAGAGAGAGTCCAAGGTAGAGTGTTTGCTTGGGATAGAGAGGCGCAAGAGATCCCACTGCGGTGATTAGGAGGTATTGTCCCTGCCTCAGTGGGTCGTGGCTCGTATTCTTATCGACCCCGGATCGTCTCATTCTTATGTGGCATCTCATTTTGCATTTACATTGCATAAGTTGCCTATGTTGTTACCTTATGTGTTAGGAGGTTTCTACTCCTGGGAGAGCACCTCGAATCCTCTTTGATCTATCATGGCCGTGAGGTGATTATATGTGGGCATGTATTGCCAAGTGGATTTGGTAGAGTTGCCAATCCATGATTTTGATGTTATTTTAGGCATGGATCGGTTGAGTGCTTGTCATGCCTTGGTGGACCGTCGCAGCAAAGCGAGTCACCTTTTCTATGCCCGATGTGCCCGTATTTGTATTTGATGCCGATAAATCTTTATTTGGCATTCATGTTATATCTCGCTATAAAGGCTAGAAAGTTGTTGTCTAAGGGGTGTGAGGGTTACCCGGCTTATGTGGTAGACTCGGTAAGAAGTCTCCCGATTTATCTTGTGTTCCAGCTTGTGAATGAGTTCAGTGATGTATTCTCAACCGAGTATTCCATGCCTCCCGATAGAGAGGTGGAATTTTGCATTGACTTGTTGCCCGGTACTTCACCAATTTCTAAAGCACCCTACTGTAATGGCTCCACTGAGTTAAAAGAGTTGAAAATTCAATGGCAGGAGTTGTTAGATAGAGGTTTTATTCGTCCCAACAGTGTCACCCCGGGGAGCACCAGTTGTTGTTTGTTAGGAAGAAGGATGGTACTTGCTTGTGTATTGATTACGATTACCGAATCAAGCTACAATTAAGAACAAATATCCTCTTCCTCACATTGATGATTTATTTGATCAACTCCAAGGTTCCGTTATATATTCTAAGTTGGATTTACGTAGCGGATACCATCGCTGAAGATCAAGCCGATGATGTTTCTAAAACAAATTTTCGTAACAAGGTATGGCCACTATGAATTTCTTGTTATGCCATTTGGGCCGACCAATGCACCTAAGCAGCCTTTTATGGATATGATGAACAGGATCTTCAAGCCGTATCTTGACAGCTTTGTGGTTGTTTTTATTGATGATATCCCGGTATACTCAAAATCCAGAGAAGATCACGAGAGGCACTCGAGGATTGTCTTATCCGTGCTTCGTGAGAAACAGCTTGTTTGCAAAGTTCAAAGAAATGTGAGTTTTGGCCGAAATGCATTTCTTTCTTGGGTCACGTGGTATCCAAGATCGGTATTGCAAAGAGATCCTTCAAAGATTGATGTCGTAGTCAACTCGGAAATGTACCTTCTACCGTGACAGAGGTTCGTAGTTTCCTTGGTTTAGCGGGGTATTATCGAAGATTTATTGAGGGATTTTCGAGGATTGCAAACTCCGCTGACCAGCATTGACGCTAAGGATGTACCATTTATATGGGATGCTAAGTGTGAAGCCGGCTTTACTGAACTAAAGAAGAGATTGACTTCAGCTCCTATTCTTACACTTCCAGAGGGTTGTGAGAACTTTGTTATCTTCAGTAATGCTTCTAAAGAGGGATATGATTGTGTACTTATGTAGAATGGGAAGGTAATTGCGTATGCTTCGAGGAAGTTATCACCAGTGGAGCAGAATTATCCTACCCACGATATGGAGTTAGCAGCCATTGTTTTTGCATTACATAAGTGGAAGCATTATTTGTATGGGGCAAAGTTTGAGATATTTACATATCACAAGAGCCTGAAGTACTTGCTTACTCGCATGAACCGAACAATGCATGAGGCGTTGGTTGGAGCTTCAAGGATTATGATTGTGTCATTTCTTATCATCCCGGGAAAGCTAACGTGGTGGCTGATGCTATTAGCCGTAAGACTCATTTATCATCCTTAGTATCTCGGGAATTGAGAGGTGATATGTTGTTTGCTAATGTCAGAGCAGTTCCTACTCTTTATGGAGATCTTCTGGAAGCTCAGTTGAATGATGATGAGTTAAAGAAAATCGTGGAGAAATTGCAAGATGGCAAGATCCGGGAGTTTTCATTGAACAAGGATGGAATTCTCACCTTCAAAGGCAGGATTTCATGGTACCTTCTTCCCGTAAGATCAAAAAGACAGTATTAGAGGATGGCCATAAGTCCCGATTTGCTATTCATACAGGAAGCACCAAAATGTATCAGGATCTAAAAAGGGGTTACTGGTGGAATGGTATGAAAAAGGAGATTGCAGAATTTGTATCAAAGTGTTTGACTTGCCAACAGATCAAAGCGGAACATCAGAGGCCAGCAGGATTACTTCAGCCATTGGATATTCCAAAATGGAAGTGGGAGGGCATTTCTATGGATTTTGTGGATCGGATTGCCTCCTACTCCGAGGAAGATGGATGCTATATGGGTGATTGTGGATAGCTGACCAAATCACCATTTTCCTTCCCGTTTCAACCAAGTATTCCTTGGAGAGATTGGCTCGCCTGTACATCCGTGAGATTGTGAGATTGCATGGAGTACTGTCAACATTGTTTCGATAGGGATCCGAGATTCACCTCGCGGTTTTGGAGGGCTTTCTGCATGAAGCCTCGGGTCTAAGTTGAGTTTCAAGACAAAGATTTCATCCTCGTGACCGATGGGCGACGCAGAGGACCATTCTGTGATTTTGGAGGACATGCTACGGGCTTGTGTGATGGACTTCCAGCTATCTTGGGAAGACCATTTGCCTTTAGTGGAGTTTGCCTACAACAATAGCTACCAATCCAAAGATTGAGATGGCACCATACGAGGCAATCGTATGGGAGGAAATGTAGGTCCCCAATGTGTTGGGACGAGGTTGGAGAGGCTAGACTTTGGGGTCCAGATTTGGTTAGAGACTCAACTGAGAAGATCAAGGTGATCCGTGACAGATTGAGGACAGCTCGTAGTCGTCGAAGAGCTATGCCGACACTAGAAGAAGGGAGTTATTCTTTCAGGTTGGGGACTTGGTATTCTTGAAGATCTCACCAAGAACGGGGATCAAGAGGTTTGGCAACAAAGGGAAATTGGCTCCTAGATTTGTTGGTCCTTTTGAGATTTTAGAGAAGGTAGGTGAGTTAGCCTATCGTTTGGCTCTACCTCCATCTCTTTCTTCTCTCCATGATATGTTCCATGTGTCCATGTTGAGGAAGTACTGCTATGATTCCTCTCATGTTCTGAGTTCTCCTCCTGAGGATGTTCAGGCGGATATGACCTATGTGGAGGTACCATTGCGGATTCTAGAGTGGCAGGTCCGAAAATTGCGTACCAAGAGTATTTCCATGGTGAAAGTTCTTTGGAAGAATCACACCATTGAGGAAGCTACTTGGGAATTGGAATCTGAGATGAGACAGAAATATCCGGATTTGTTTGATCATTCAGGTAAGTGAAGTCCAAATTCGGGACGAATTTTATTTAAGGGGGAGTGAGTGTCACGACCCTAAACCTAGGCACATTTTGGTCACACGTGGAGCACGTGGGAGTGGGGTGCATTGCATCTCATATTATGCATTATATGTTATTTGATTTTACTATGTGTTTATTTGGCTAAGTTGCTAAATTACGTGATTTTAGATGTTATTAAATTAAATTTAATTATAAAATGTCTAATTAGAATAATTGGAAATTAATGTAGTGATGTTAAAACATTTGAAATTTTAAATGAAAGTGTTATAAAAAGTATAAGTAACATTTTATTATGAGACGAGGGAGTAATAATAATAATAATAATAAAAGAAAAATAAATGGGACGGATCAGACATGTTTAATTGGAGAATTAGATAATTCTTGGCCCCACAATTTGGAGCTTAAGTTGCCAGCAATTCGGTTCTTCACGTGGCCAAGGCTTGTAATAATACACTCTAATAGAGAAGCTTTCCTTCTCAAGCTTTTCTTCTATTTCTCTTTCTCTTCTTCCTTCAGTATAGTAGTACACGTACCGTTCCTAAATCTAGGGTTACCTTTCAGAAATTCGTAGAAATTCAACCGTTGATCCGCTTTCAAATTTCCGACTTCATATTTGTGATCGTGAGTCGATTAGAGCAAGAATAGCCGATTAAATCTTCTTTTTATTTCGGCAAATTTTGTAAGTTATTATGATTTCTTTCTATAATTGTTCATTTTATATTTAAAGATGATATTATGAGAATATAAATGTGTTCTTGATAATTTTGGACAAGTTATTTGGCCTTTAAATTGATGAACATATGGGTTTACTTTGGAAAATATTCTATATTATGTTTGCTTATTATTCGTACATAATCTCGACCGCTTAAATGAGTAAAAGAGTTGGAAATGTTTCCTAAGAGATTCCTTGTAAGATTGAAATGTGGACCCATGATCTAGGCTACTTCCCATCTGGCCGAATTCAAGGGGGTTACTGAATGGTATTCTTAAATTAGTTAATGAAGGTAAGTAGTGCTTGTGGGTATTAATGGTTTAATTTTTCTTTTTGAGCCTATAAAGTATAATGAAAGAATAGTTAATGTTGGAAGATCAAGAAAGGGTACTCAGTGTTTAAGTATTTTAGTACCACATTAGTACTTTATCATGGAACTTTAAATGGTTCAAAATGATATTAGGAAGAGCTTTAAATATTGTCACAAAATTTGCTTGAGAGGCAAATGTAAAACATGAACCAAAGTTAGACAAACTTGGTATTTGAACTTGAAACCTTAAGAGAAGGTGTGTAATGTGGTATTGTGTACGCGTAGGTTACTTATATGATATTGTATCCTTACGTGATGACTCGTATAGGGTTATTTGTTCTCAGAGTGCATAAAATGTGTAGTGCACTATTTATTTGGTTTGGACAGAGTGGTAGTATCCGCTTACGGTTTACATATCAGGTAATGAATGTGTAGGACTTATGTGCTATACTTTGTGTCATACGAGTTTACATATTCATAATTAATTGTGCACATAGTGTTAAATACGATTGTAATCGTTTCAATTGTTTAACATGAATTGCAGCATCATGTTTTATATATGTTGGTGTCCCATCGGGTGGACTTATTTTCAAGTATCTATAATGTGCTTCGACTATGGTATACCGCTTGATCTTCGGGGTATAGAGAACTCCCATCACTTATGAGAAAGATATTTCATAAGGTGCTTGGATGTCCTTATACTTGCACCGCTCACCCCTTCGTGGCCACGAATTGAGGGGTTCGCCTTCGTGATATGTGCAAGACCATGCCACATGATAGCGAGGCAAACTTATATGGATCTCTATAAGGGGTCGTATAAGAGGTGAATGTGCACTAGCAGCTCACCACACGAGAGGAGTAATGACTCCCACCGTAGTACTACATATGACCCAGATGGGGAAAAGGTAAAGGGAAAGGTAACGTAAAGTGTTTATCGTTTTCCCAATGTGATTGAGCAACCCGTATGGTGTTACGTGCCGTATATCAGATGGCATATTACCGCATACATAATAGCTTTGCCGAGATTTTATCTCACCCCTTCTTCCTTTACATCGTTTTAGATCCCGCTCGAGACAGTGAAGACCGGACCAAATGAGGCCGGGCAAGAGTTGGACATCTTTTGGTTGTCGGGGTATGTGGTTGTCTTTGGGAGTCGGGATTGTTCTCGCGGTTATTCTTTTGGGAAATGTTTTGTATATAAAACTTTCGTGGTTTATTTCGTTGAGTTGGGTTGTAAATAAGCTTCGAGTTTGGTTTGCTTTTACGGTTGGCTTGCTGTAAGCCTTACCAAATTGTATATTTGTATAAACAGGGTGTGTTTGGTTTTAAACAGTGTTTATATATCGCTCCGTGTAGAGAGGTTATTTTGAAATTGTTTTTAAAATGGGTTGTATACTTTTCAATTAAAAAGTAAAAAGAAAAAGTTTTTTTAGAAAGGTGTATTTTGGGGACTCTCCATTCTCTGGGGACACGAGTTTATAGGGTCTCGGAGTCTGGGAGGAGCCCACATCTAACCTCCCTTTGCTCAATCAAACTTTGTGGATTGCCTTTTTTCAAAGGGGACGCAATCATCTCGTCAGTGCCCATGGTACTCGAGTGAAAGGCACAATGCTCGGGAGGTATCCAAAGGAGCATCGGGGTTTCTAGGGCCGATAATTTTTCAAAGGCCTGAGCAAACCTTTCTCTCACCAAACCTCTCAAGATAATCACTCAAAGGCATCCCAAAAGTTTCTCAAATCTTCGTTCTGGATCTGGATGCATCGTGCTTCTTGGGAACAAAGGAAGTGCAATGCACTATTACACCTTGTCCCGCATAGCTAATCACTTACCTTTAGCTCTTTTCGTCAAGTGAGAGCCGTGGCTGAGGGTGGAAGAAACCCAGATTCGTATGGTGTGCAGCAGCACGCCGCACGATTGTAGAGCCTTTTCGAACTTAGCCCCGAATTAATCCATCGCACGCAAGTCGCCAGAGGGAAGTGACCGAGGAAGCTTCTCAACACATGCGGCTTCAAGCATGACCGAAAGATAAGTCTAACTCAAGCTCCTCGCCGAGGGAGGAAAATGGCCATTTCACTAAGCTTCTCAGGTTCCACCTTCTATAGAAATCCCCAATGATTCTCATCGTGGCGCCGCACCGTCATGTCCTGGCAGGTCAACTCGTTTGTTTCCTATTCCAAGTCAAGCTTTATACTTAATCTCGTGAAAGTACCGGTAATCTGCTCCCGAAGTAGCTCCTAGGCCTTCTCAGCCGCAATCTAAAAAACCATTTCAAAGCCCCCGACTTCAAAGAGAGATCAAGTACTGGGCCTAACCGTCTGCTCAGGCATCCCTTAGATTTCATTTCCAAAGCGTAGGTGTCTGGGCTTTAGCTTTTAGTGGCACGCACTTCCATCAAATGCTTCGATATTTGGGCATCACGAACTTTGGTGGAGGGGTACAATCGCCTCGGGATCCGTAGGCCGAAGAGCAAGTTGTTCCTTTTGACTGGCCAATTCAAATGGCCGGGATCCGCGCTTTCATTTCCTTGTGCTGCTCCATAAACCAAGCCAATCGGGGATCCAAAGGTGGAGCGGGAATGCTCGAGCCGATATTTGAGCCAGGAAGAGGACTAGCCGGCTGTGCGGCATCGTGGAAGGAATACCATATCCCTGTGAGCATAGGTGAAAAACTCGTCCTGGCCCAAATTACTCCGGGGAGCGTAGGTAGGAGCTTGGGCAGTGGATAGAACCCAACGATCATTGGCCAAGGCTTCCTATCTAGTAAGACGGAGACAAACATCTCAGTGGTAGCTGCATGGCCTGGATTTCCTGGAGCTTGAGGCCCGCAAGAGGGGTTGCCGCGGGCCGCCGGGCCCCCGGCTGGGCCGGGAATTGTACGGCCGGTTTTCATGAGGATGCATAACCGAGAGGATACCGCTGGTCCCCGTGATTCTCGATGAAACTGGGACGGGGGCTGCAACCTATCAACTCCGAGCGAGAAACGGCTCAAGGGAAGCTTCTATGAGGAGCAACCTCGAGCTAGCATCATTCCTCGGGTGGAGGGGCTCCCGATCGCGCCCCCGAACCAAACCGTGGTGGCATTCCAAACCG